>JAGDQP010000746.1:35957-58608 GCA_022664845.1 Lepisma saccharinum
TATATATATATATATATATATGTACAACCTCTGACAATAAAGTTCGATGAATGAAGTCACTGTGCTCGACCTGGCAACACTCATAGTAATGGATGGATAATTTTGGATTCGTTCCCGTTATTTTAGCTCATGTTATATATTGGATTCGATCCCGTTCATGTGCTTGGAACAACCGCCAACTTGATTGCTTTTGTAAATTTAAATTCTTTGTTCGTGTTGCTTTTCATAAATTCAGTTACTGTCTCGAATTGGTCTTTAACCTCGTGTTTGATATTTTTCATGAAAAGCCTAATATTTGTGTATTCGTGTTACATGTTTCTTGTTTGATATTGGAAGTGAATATTGTAATTTGTAAGTATATAAGCAGACTGCTTCTGAATTAACTTACTTGCCACGTGTCATAGGCAATAATGTGTTTGAGTGCTATTGGGCAAGAATTCAGATTTCGAGTAAATGTACTTTAGTGAGAAACGAACCAAGCACGATCACTGAAAGGGATAACATTATTAGGACTTATTCTTTATTGAAATCTAAATTTCCCGTGATCACATGTAGTGGTAGTTTTCACGATCACTTTCAAGTAGCTAGTGATGAGCGCAAGAGTCTTGGTCTTGCAGTTTTGGTCTTGGTCTTGCATGCAAGAGCAAGACCAAGACCAAGACCAAGACCAGGGATACCGATGCAAGACCAAGACCAGGACCAAGACCATACTTGCAAGACCAAGACCATCTGCAAGACTCCTGCACACGCACTATTTGAATATTTTTAAAACGTGGAAAGGAAGAGGAAATCATTCATTATATCCTTCATATGAATTTCTTTGGCTTCTGTAAAAATACCGCTGGACTGAAGGTGTTCCCAGTTGTGCAAACCGTGTGAGTGGATCTCAGAATCATGCCGCTGTTACTGTAGCATACTAACCTAAACGTACACTGTACACTAAACTTACAATAGAAGGAAAAAGTTTCTGTTAAGGGTCAAGTAAAGCCAAGATCTCCGACAAGAGATGGCAGCACTATATCTGTATATTTCTAATGTATTTTTATCGTTGCAAGAAATTTCATTGTTGCTCCTACAAATTCATTCCTGGAGAGTTCAAACTTTCAGGAAAGAAAGTTCATAAGTAATTCAAGAGTTCTACCTGTGCCGATTTTTTATTTTCTTTCGTGTTCATTGTTAAAAGAGCTTCATTGTTATGAGCATAATAACACTGAAACGATTTCAACAATGAACAAGATAGAAAATGAAAAATCGGCACGGATAAAGCTCTTGAATTACTTATGAACTTTCTTCCCTGAAAGTCTGAACTCTCTAGGATTGAATTTGTAGGAGCAACATTGAAATTTCGTGCAACGATAAAAATACATAAGACACATACGGAGATAGTGCTGCCATCTCTTGTTGAAGATCTTGGCTTTACATTCCCCTTAAGGATAATTTGGATAAAGGGCAAAAGGAAGTCTGATATCCTGGCTTTTCTGTTATGGTATGATCTATTGATTCAGATAAAGGTGGATTATGGTCAGTTCAGAGTCTGTACTGATTTCTGTAACCAAGTCTTGGTGTTCTAAGCTACTAGTCGATTTTATAAAATGTCTGTTCATATGTGTTACTGAAAACTGAGTTCTGTTTTATGTGTTATGCTACAGAGAATTGAGTCTGAATAAAACAACAGTTTTTGCAGTACATTTGGTAATTGTTCGTCACTTGTAGATAAAGTCGGGAGGAATATTACTAGATGTGGGCTATGGTTTTGGATGCAACGCAAAAGTTACTTTAGAGTAAGCTAGAGGTAACAAGAGTATGAGCTTGTATTGAGCACACAAATGCTTCAAATTGAGCAGGTTTACTTTGATACATTTGTTCAACAGAAAAGTATTGGTCCACAAACTCGTATGTAATTTTACCGAGCCATCCTGGCTGAGGTTTCCTAGAGTTTTCCTCAGTCCCACCAGGCAAATGCTGGGATGGTACCTTAACTCAAAGTCCTGGAAGCTTACTTTCCCATTGTTGTCCCAAGACTTAGGCCATAAATTCCTGTTAGGCTTAAATAAATTCAAAATCAAATTTGTAAGTAATTATACTTTCTATTACTCTTCTGCCAGAGCTCGCTTGAGCCATGACTAGTCTCATTATCGTCAATTGTCTGGGTTTGTGGACATTACTGCTTCTTAGACGAAAACAACAACACTAACAAGGGAACCTATTTTGCTGTTCAGCGAGTTTTGACTTCGGACATGTTTTTCGAGTTGGACCTTATTTGAAGCATATACCTTACCTTACCACGTGGCGCTACAGCTCCTTGTGGGCTTTGGCCTCCCAAACGATTTGCCTCCATGCTTTCCTGTCTTGAGCGATCTTCTACCACCGTCTTACTTTTAGTTTACGTAGGTCGTCGAACACGTCATCTACCCATCTAGTTACTGGCCTCCCTTTTCTCCTTGTTGAGTATATCCTTTCTTGCATCACTCTTCTTTGCATTCTGCTCTTCTCCATCCTTTGGACATGACCCAGCCACCTTATTCTTTGTGATTTGATGAATCTTACTATATCTTAGTATTCCAGTATGGTATTAATTTCTTCGTTCGCCAATTGCCATTTTCTTTTACCGGTCCATACATTTTGCGTATTAACCTTCTCTCAAATCTGCGCAGCGCTTCTTCTTCTGCTTTGTTCATTACAAATACTTCCGCTCCATATGTTATGATTGGTCTAATTAATGTTTTGTATATTGTAATTTTGGATTTCCTGTTGATTAGTTTGCTTTTTATTAATTGCATGTTTGCGTGGTAAGCTCTGTTACCCATAAATATCCTGTCTTTTATCATTTCCTACTTTTTGTTTTGTTCATTTATCGATATGCCCAAATATTTAAATAAATTTGCTCTTTCGAACTCCTTCCCTTCTACATTCATCTTGTTTTCTGTGTACCTTCCTTGTTTTCGTGTGGTGACCATGAATTTTGTTTTACTAACATTTGTTTCTAATCCTAGTTTATTTGCTTCTTCCTCCAGCTTTTGATATGTTTTCTTCAAATCTTGCTCTGTTCTCGCGATTATCGCGATATCGTCAGCATATGCGCATATTTGAGTGCTTTTCGTGAATATTGACCCTCTTTTGTGTACTTTCTGCACCGCAGCATGTAGTGCTAATATAAAGAGAGTGGTGGATAGCCCGTCTCCTTGCTTTATCCCTTTGTAGTAATTGAAGTCCCTGCTTATATTATTTCCTACTTCTATTTTTGCACTTGTTTGCTTCATTGTCATTTTTGCTAGGCTGATTAACTTCTCAAGGATTTTCATTTCTGTCATCACGTTGGTCAGTTGATTTCTACAAACGCTATCGAAGGCTCTACGGTAGTCAATAAACAAAATCCAAAGATATAGGTCGTGTTCGTAATGCTTTTCAATTATTTGTTGTATCACAAATATCTGGTCTGTTGTGATTCTGCCGGGTCTGAAACCACATTGGTATTCTCCTATTATATTTTCTGTGTATATTTTAATTCTTTCATTGATTATACTTGTAAATATCTTGTATACAACATTCAATAGCATTATTGGTCAATAGTTCCCGCATTCTGTGCGATCTCCTTTCTTGTGTATAGGAGAAATAATACCATCCATCCTCTCCATCCTTCAGGCATCCGTTCTTCTTCCCATATACATTTTATGAGCTTGTGTAGTTCTTCCTTCAACGCTGGTCTTGCCTCCTTGACCATTTCTATTATTATATTATCTTCACCTGGAGCTTTATTGTTTCTCATTTTCTCGATTATGGCTTCCATTTCTTCATATGATGGTGGTCATAAGCTCCGTCCCTGCTTTCTTCTTCCCTTCTTTGTAGGTTGGAGTTTGTAGTTTCCTATTCTTTACCTAGCTGTTCTTGATAAAACTCTACCCATCTTTCTAATTGTCCATGCTGATCTCCTATTATATTTCCGTTCTTATCTTTGTATCCAATTTCTTTTGGATGATATCCTTTATTAATTTGTTTGATTGCCGCATACATTTTCCTCGTTTCCTTTTGTTGGCTTAGGGTATCTATTTCCCTTAGCTGTGACTTCACCATTTCTCTCTTTTTCTTCCTGCATTTGCTGTTGGCTATTCTTCTTTTCTCGTTGTATCTTTGCAGGTTTCCTCTTGTTTCCCTCTGTATTGTTTTTAGTCTCGCCTCTTGCTTTTCTTTTATTGCTTTTTTGCACTCTTCATCGAACCATGCTTTGCCTACACTACACTGCCTATCCTCTCCTATTATTTCTTCCGCTGCTTCCTTTAGAGCGCTTTGTATTTTCTCCCAGTGTTTAGGTATAGATTCTCTGTCTTCTTGTCTCCAGCTGTTTTTTTTTGTGCTAGATTCTCTTGATAATAATTGATAAAATGAATTATATGGGCGGTAATAGCTAGATTCTCTTGATATTGCTGTCTGTATGTTTCTTGGTCCCATTTCTGTGTGTTCCATTTTTTCATTTTTATTTCATCTACTAGTTGCGTTCTTTTTGTTTTGTCTCGTAGATTTGTTCTCAAGAGGAAATGGTCAGAGTAGCAGTTAGGTCCTCTGCAGCTTCTAACGTCTATGATTGAGGCATGTCTTCTATTGACCAAAACATGGTCTATTTGGTTTATTGTGTTTCCGTCTGGGCTCTTCCATGTTCCCAGATGAATTCGTTTGTGCGGAAAAAGTGCTTTTTATCATAAGGTTCCTCCTGATTGCCAGCTGACACAGCAGATCTCCATTATTATTGCTTTCTTCGTGGATAGTGTGTATTCCACTAACTCCCTTGTTGCTATTCTGTTTTCATATCTGAGCATTGAAGTCTCCTATGATTAGGGTTATGTCGTATTTAGGTGTTTTGTCCAATGTTTCTTCCAGCGTTTCATAAAACTCTTCTTTCTCATTTGCATCTTTGTCTTCTGTAGGAGCATGTACCGTTATGATGGTTATGTTTCTCGTCCTGCCTTTGGTTATTATGAAGCCTGTTCCATACTGACCAGTTCTTTGTTGGGTTCCACTATAGAAAATTGTAGCATCCTTGGTATCTATTCTTCCTGTGCCGTGCCATCTGATTTCTTGAATTGCTGCTATTTGTGCTCCACTGTTCACTATTTCTTGTATTATTTCCAGCATTTTTCCGGGCTTTAACATCGTCTGTACGTTCCAAGAGGCCATAGTCATATCCTTTTTCCGTTCCGCTGGTCCGTTTCTCTTGTTCTCCATCCTGTTCCGAGGCATTCGTTGGGATTTCTGAACAGTCGAAGTTTTCCAGAGTGAGGTCGTTAGCCTCACGCCCAACCCCCAACCTGGAGGGCTAGGTAATTTTTCTGTCGGGGCTTTCTTCCCTTAGCCTTTGTGGATCCTTTCACTAACTGCAAGGCTGCAGTACTGGTTTGGTCCGCCCTGGGTTCCCCCAGTACCTATTATATCTAGCTGGCATTCCCCTATCCGCCACCCAGGGAGGCGCCTGGTGGGAGTCCGGTATCTCCCCCAGGATTTGAAGCATATAGATAGCGAAAATCGACTACACGGTTTTTAAGAAAGAAGCGAAGCGCTGGAGCTAGCATAGAAAAAAAGCGAGTGCACCTCATGGAGATGCGTAGCAAAATCGTTCCGATGCCCAGAGGTATCGCAAGGCCTTGGGATCTTCGCAAGGCCTGGGGGCTCCGTTACGTTCTTAAAGTTACTTCTTTAAAAAAAAGGAATTTTACAATTATAACGTTTGTAATAAATATGTTGTAATTATAAGTAAAATTAGAATTCATTTGTTGAACTTTCAAAACCTAAATAATAATAACGGACTTAATATTTGTTTACATTTGTCTTTAAATAAAAGACGAAAACGTGAAATGATGGTCCTTGGTATCATCATATGAATTGATTGAATCACTTTTTAATGAAAATTCAAAGAAAGTGAAGTCTGTTTAGATTAAAAAACAAAAACAATTCATTATGCTTATTTTCATTTTTAGAACTGGTTAATTCACTATAATTAGTATTATTGTTTAACTGTTTCATTTTAAAGTTCAATTTCGAATATTTATAAAAATTATCAGATCAGTTGCGTTTTCTCGTGCTTGCTTACCACAGTTATTTAGAATATTTAATTTTCAAAAAATTAATAGTAAGCGTGTATGTTAAATAAGATGTTTGAAACAAATATAAGATGTGACATGACAGACGAGAATTTATTTTGGTAAGTATTTTGAAAAATGTTTACTGTTCTAATTATTAATTATAATTTTACTTTGTAATATAGTTATGATAATATTTGTATGGTAAGGGGTATTGAAAATGTACGTAAACGAAGAGAGCGCAGGAGAAGGGAGAGTGTTGCAATTTTGTTCAGCAATTACACACCAAAGAGGAGATGAGATGAAAAAATGTACGTACGAAAGTAAAAATTCAAATGGTATTATTTAAAATGTCCGCATTAAATAACCGTGTAGTTGATCAGCGATTTAGCGATTGCAAGCGCCCTAGACCCTCCAAAAGGTATTAGAAGCCATTATTTTTATGTATTTATAATCCCCTGCCCACCTTCCCCTTTCCCACAGTTGTATTGTTGTTCATTTACGCATTACTTTCTATGGAATTTTGTTCATTTTCGATCATAAACTGGAGTTTGTATAAAAAACATTCAATTTGTGAAAACTTTGTCATAGTGAAATTTGTGTTCTACACGTAAAAGTACCTACGGAAATGCATCTGATATCTCATTTAGTTAATATAAAGTTTCACCTTCAAGGTTGATTTTACTGCTTAAAAGTCGTTCAAATTACACAACTCAACTTATTCGGGACACAAATATATGACAGAGTGCGAGTCTGTGCGTGTCATTTTCGCTATATATATGATTCAAATAAGGTCCGAAGGCAAAACTCGCTGAATAGCAAAAATAGTTCCCTTGTAAGTTTTAGTTAAACACAATATCCTTGTATGTTTGGTCTTCCTTTGGAACTTACCTGGAGCACGGAGAATGGTAAATAATTGGAACAGTGACTAGAAGATGACAGAGAGCACAATTCTATGGATTGTTACAAGGTAAGAACTTCAATGTCTAAATTATTTTGGACATCATTTTCGATAACCCATGATTGCATTCTGTCAAAGCTTATGAAACATAGTTGTGTGCCTAAAACAGCAAGTAAACTAAAAGTAAAATAATAAAATGTTAGTGATGTTGTTCAAATTAAAGCAAAATTGAACTTCAGTAGTTCTATTCTGTACACTTACATGAAAATAAGCAATACATTAAAACATATTTCCGTTACTATTGACGCATTAAGGCACGCAATGATACGCATAGCTTTTACTATTCCCTATATCCGGTGTAAAATTTAGGTATGAAACGTATATTTTTTAAAAAGCAAGACTAGCAAGACTCTTGCATGCAAGACCAAGACCAAGACCAGGGATACCGATGCAAGACCAAGACCAAGACCGCTACGGTCTTGGTCTTGCTTTTGCCCATCACTACAAGTAGCACACTCGAGCCGGAATTTGAACAGCGGTTCGTGTGGTGAAAAAATAAGTAAAAATTCTGAAAGAACATTTTTTTTTCTCTCGTGCAGCGAAGTCAGCTGTTTATAAGAGGCACGATAAATGATGTTTAAAAGAAATGTATAGGTGGTATTATATCAATTCATATATAGATTCTTTTATTTTATTTGCTAGTGTTACTATTCTGTTATTATGTAGCTGTGATTACATGAAGTACTTTGACAATAAATCACGTAAGTTAGAAATTGAAACTGCATGCTATTTTATTCAGAAATCAAGCTATTGTCTACAAACACGCTCTAATCTTTCTCGCAGCATTAGTCTAGCCCCGAGGCGGATAATTACTAATATCCCAGAATGTACTAAGGTGTGTTCGGTGTTCATATAAGTATCGCCCTTGTACATTATCTTTGCATGTCGGCGTGCAGTGGGGTACAGTAGCGATTCGTGTAAAACGTTGTTGCGGGTCCTTAACCTAGTGCATGCTGAGGTGCGGAGTGGTATAGGGAGATATTTTCTGTGCACTTTAAACTGGAGATTAACCTCTGTTATTAGTGGCATAAAGCATCAGCATACTTATGTATCAAATTACGTTACAGTGGGCGTGCATTATCGTGATGGAGCTTGTTGGAATGAATGTCTTTCAGTGATATCTTCTTTTGTATTACTTCGTTAAGTCTCCTAAGTGTGTTTACGAGATGCTCAATGCATCAGGAACACTCTCAACTGTAATCTGCCTGTCTCCTCGAATCAATTCCTCAGCACGTTCTCGATTTGCATCTGTGATCGATGTTGTCGGCCGGCCGCTTCTTGGTTTATCTGCTGTTTCTGTTTCTCCGTTGCTAAACTTCTTCATCCAACGCCGCACATTGCTAGTGTCCATTACCGCATCCCCATAAACATATTTCAAGCGATTATGGATTTCCTTAGGCGGACAACCTTCTTCCGGCAAAAATTCGATGACGACTCTTTCTTTTAGCTTCAGATCCATGGTCCTAATTACTCAATCTGAACAAAAACCCGTACATTAGTAGAGTAAGGTTATGTCTTTAATATCATGCATAGATACGTCAGTAGCTGTAATAGAAAAATATATATAATGAGGGAGGCATTACTTTTTGTTCCCCCGTCGTATATATAATTATATACTATTGAGCGAACTTTTGATACAGCAATACAGGTAAAAGAGAAATAGACTTTATTAAAATATTTTGAGTTGAAAGGAGCCCAAACCACATGGTAAGTTTGAAAGATCAGTGAAAATTTCGTTACGCGTTTGTGAATCAGAAACTGTCCATGAGAAGCAATATCCTCGCCCTTGCAACACAAGAACATTAATCATTAAGTAGATATCAGATGAGTGATTCACATAAAAAGCCAATGGAGTGACATGTGTTCAATGACGTGATATGTAATGACAAAACCTAAAAACATTACGAATGCGTTTTGGACATCTGTGGTACTTGCTACTTCCTTTAAACATCGTGAAAAAGCACGTTTAGGAGAAAGACATTAATATCTGCTCTCAGGTGTAAATATTAGAACCATAACTCAATTATCTTCGAGAAACAGAGCCAAGGGTAAGCTGCATTGTTTATTCGATACCAAGAACATCACACTAATCACGTTTATGGATTATGGTAACAGCCTCAAGGTTAAGAGAAATAAACATAAAAACTATCTCAAGAAAACCGATATCAGTGCCCTATTCGATTGTTAATCCATTACTCGTTTCCTTCTTTCCAATAAATCCTTGAATTAATCTAAACCTAAATTACTATATCTCTTCTTCTTGGGGGTGAGTACAGATCCCAACTTACACGATCCAAAATCTCCTTCTCCTGGATAGTCGAAGGTTGACGCAAACACGCAACCGAAGCGAGAAGAGACTTGCCAAAACCAACATTTTATAAAATGACAGTACACAATGATTTAGCATGGTAGTCATACCTGAACTCTCGATCATTGAACTTGCTATACCTCTTCTTAACTAGCAAAGCCAATCGTTTGAACTCCATGTTTTGTGGACTTAGTTATTCCATGACTCGTTAGAAATTAAACTTAGCAATTTCGGCCAACATTTGGACTTCTGATATTATGAGTATTGTTGACTACAAAGTGACATTCAGACTAGCACATGTATAAGTTGTACAACTTAGAACTCATCAAATAGTGACTGTGATTCCGTGTCGACCTTAGTACTTATCAGCAATAAAGATAACTAGGTTTAACCAGAACTCTAGAATCGCCGCTTCCGATTTAAAGAAATGTGTGTTTGAGACATCTTCAGAGTTAAATACTGCTATGCTGAAAACACGCTCCGTTCTATTCAAATCTAATAGATCGTCTCACTAAAGCATTAGCCGTAATAAACAGTAAAATGTAACTGTAGTGTTATCTATGCAAATCTAAATGTGTCGCTCCTTTTCCAGCAAAGCGCAGTCAAAATAAGTAACCAGTAAAAGAAAGTTAGTAGTTAGCTCTCTCCAGGAATAGAAAAATAAGCATAAACGAAGTGCTCGAATGATGTACAAGATGTGTATTTCTGAATGTGGTTTAATTTACAACAAAATAAGAAGGAAACCCAGAAACCTAAAGATAGGCCACAAATCATTTGAAGGAATAGATAAGTTCAACTATCTTGGAAGCGTCATAGACAATAGAAATAATATGAGCACGTGTGTGCACGACAGAATAGAGGTAGGGAACAGAGCATATCACGCCAACCAAAAGATATTCAAAAGTAAACTAATGTCAAGAGCTACTAAATTGCAAATATACAACACAATGATACGACCGGTGGTTACATATTCCTCAGAAACATAGACAATTACTGTAGAAATAGAAAACGCATTAAAACGCTTCGAAAGGAGAATGTTACGGAAAATATACGAACCAGTCAAGGACAGGAACATATGGAGAAAGAGGTACAATGATGAGTTAGAAGACATAATTAAGAAACAAAATATAATAAGATACATGAAAAGCCGCGAATTAGATGGTTAGGCCACGTAGAGAGAATGAGAGATGGAGATGCCAAAGAAAATGATGGAAGGAAAACTGTACTGTAAACGGAAAGTGGGAAGACCAAAGAGAAGATGATGTGATGAGCGATCTCCAAAGGATGAAAGTAATAGGATGAAAGCAAATGGCTCAAGATAAGAAGAGATGGAGACTGCTTGCACAGGTGGCCAAAGCTTACCCCGAGCTGTAGTGCCGAGGACTAATGTACACATAAGCTACGTATTCGAACTGGCAGACATGTTGCATATTAAAGTATATTTTAGAAACATATAAAGTACAAATAGGAAGTATTTCTTCTTAATTCCTTCATTGTCTGAATCATGTTATGATTCCCACGCTTTTATCCCATTCAAAATCCAAAAGAGTTTTCAACGACTTTTCCAGTTATTTATATTTTTTTCTAGACATGTACCAAGAATATCTAAACATATAATTAGAAATGCCTAATCAAAGTTAGTTATTACGATAACTATGAAAACAACTTATACAAAAAATAAAACAATATTGATTTTGTTTAATTTTCAAAAACAAATCCAGATTTACTATTTACGTTTCCAATACAAAACGAATAAAATGCAGAAAACACTTCTATCAAAGAAGAAAAAGTACAGACTGGCTCATTTATAAGAAAAAGGAAAGATTTAGCAATAGAATTGCTTCCTCTCAGAATAAATGTCCGTGAACCAAAGTATGCAAAATCAAATCAATTTACTATATACAGTATACTGTAATACCTCAGCTCTTCTGAGCTGTTACTTTGTAAGATTTTTTAAATTCTTTTTTTAAAATTTAATTGTTATATATAATTATGTTAATTTTAAGGTAAAGAACTGGCCAGTTCGTAGTTTTAAGTCTATATGTATGTGGGATTTTGTAAATTTTGATATATTGTGTTTAACTCTATTTAATCATGTAATTGTATGCTGTATATCTATGTATGTGCTAATATGTTAGATTTTATTTCTTTCCATATAGAGTTTAGGGGGATAAAATACTTTTTATCAAAGTTGTACTCTCTCTTTCCCGCTTCGAGCAAAGCACCAAGCTGTTTCGACCAATCAGAAAGCTGGTCAGTTGAACTTTCCAATTCGCTTTTTTTTCGTAACTGACGCTGGCCAGAGAAGTAAGGGGAGGTCTATAAATAACATTGTTCGGAAAAGCTCCAGGTAGAGCGAATGGGACCTTTGACGAATGCACACAATGGTGGAGTCATGATGAAGCTGGCCATGGAAGCTGCGGTAGCAGTAGGCCGGGGTGGCATGCATACTCCCCGATTTTGTATGTGGGAAGCCCCGGTAACAGCGAAGCGAGAACCTAGTGCCAGGTTGAATGGGGCAGGTTGATGAAAGCTGAGGAAACCGTGGGCGGAGTGGAGCTTCGTGATTGTACCCGTGCACCTGCAGCACAGTCATATGGGACCTCGATGTGAAGCTTGCGGAACTTCAACCAAGCTGGGAAGTGGCTCGATCGCGGCCGTTGAAGGGAAGCCTAGCGCATCGATGTACCTGATGCCGAAAGCAACCACGCCAGATGGTTGGGTGAAGCAGTCAAAGTGGGTCAGTGGTCACCGCGGTAGCAGCAGCACGGAGTGGCATGCATACTGCCAAATTTTGTATGTGGGAAGCCCCGGCGACGGCGAAGCGACGCACCCCGTACCTATGGAGGCTGTGGAACATTTTCACATTGTTTCTGTATCTTGTCCCCCCCCCCTTATTGCTCTTCCTTTACTCTTCTAGATTGTAGTTAGTTCTTTTCCAACTAACAAACTCATACCTCAGATTACATACCTACTAACAAATATGGTCACATCATTCCTGTAGTATTTTAGTCGTAGCGGGTTTTTTTCCTCTATCAAAGCTCTTTTGCCTCATTTCTTTTGTCTTCATTAACCTTCTTTCACTATTCCCGATTTAGTGGTAAATGTCTTCGGATAGAAACCTCTAGAATACCTCAGATCCTTGCTTTTTAGCATCTTTACTAATTGCATGCGGAGACCTCGGTAGAAGTTGGAGAGAGGTCACTCAGCAGGGCGGGACTCCCCCCCCCCCACCTTTCTATTCTATTCTATATTCTAAGCTCCAGGCTCAGTAACCAGGACAGCACCTTCAAGTCGAGACGCAACAAAATTGATGAGGAACAGGAGAGGGTGAAACAAGCCCTCCACGGAGGCACGTATTATAAGTACATATTCTTCGAGGTGAAAGAGAGCAAGTTAGAGTACACTGAATACTATTTTCATATCTATCATTTAGAGTTCATAAAATTGATAATGAATTACTTTCCGGAAGCTAACTTTTTTTTTCTCTGAGAATTTTCTGAGCTTCACTCAGTTCGAGATCTTTGCCTTTGAAGGGGTCTTGAACTAGGTACGGTATGAAAGGTATTTTGAAAACCCAGGCTCACGGAAGAGTAAGCTGGTTGGGTCCGCCGTCTGGTACATAAGGAATTAATTCTTTGTGACCATTGTGTTAACAGACAGCGAAAGTCTGATCTCTAATTAAAATTAATATATTTGTATTAAGCTTCTGAGGTGTTATTCAATTTTTTGGATAGGTAATTAAACTCAAGTATTAAGAGATCAAGTAAATAACAGAGAGAGAGAGAGAGAGAGAGAGAGAGAGAGAGAGAGAGCAATAATATTCTACCGTATATATTAGTTCATTAGTCATTACTGTAACGGGTGGGCCAGACAGAGAGATAATTTCTGAATGTCGGGATAGTAAGTTAAAACAACTCTTTTAAAATCCAAGGTCGTTAATCCCAACAATAGCTCAGAAGAGGAGACGGTTTTTGGAATTATTAATAAGAATATAGGTGACACTTGTTGTTTATCTGCTTGACAATAGCTTGGCTAACTGAAGCAGATAAACCAAAGATAACTCCCCTCCTACGCGTAATTAACTCGAGGAAAGCAAAATTGAGGCATATCTTGTTAATAATTTATTCCTTTTTGTCCCGTGGTGTGATGCAGAGAAGTATTAACATTACGGAGACAACGTTCTAACCTCTACGCCAATTGAATTGCATAATTCAGAACTATCAATTGGTTTGTGAATCTCATATACGAGTATATAGTTGGCTCAACCGAATTGTTAATTTATGAGAATAATTGATTACTGCTGAGTTGTCTGGTTGCAATAGGGAGTTATTTGTCTGACCTGCCACATAAATAGAGAACTCTTTAAACAAAGAATTAGAGAAAAGGGGGTCAAGATTAGAGCAAAGAATCCACGAATTAGAGCCAAACGTCAACTATTCAAGCTAAAAAGTGGGAAATAAAGAGAACTTCTGGTTTAAATCCAAAGTAATTGTGTTTCCTTTAATTTACTGAATCTGTTCTTATTACCTGGTTTTCGAAGAGCACATGCTCTGATCTGCCTTCGTGTAAAGCTTTTGAAAGAATATGGACGTTAGGTTAATTTATAATTTGTTAAAAAGAATTTTTGCATTATATATTTTTTTCCCTGAGTTAACGAGGCTATCCAGGGTGGCGCCTATCCGAGCGCTTTTTTTTCCTTTTATATATTTGCGAATTGTCAAAGCTTTAGGCCCACGGAGTGACAATACATAGAGTAATAAGGAGCACAGTTTTATTTGCACTTACTTCCTTTTACAAATAAATAAGTTCCTCGTCCAAATATAGCAATTCATCCCTTTGTTTCTCAGCATCTTTTCGAGAATATTCGACTTCGTAAGAAGTTTGAAATGTAATTTCTTCTCTCCTACCCTAGCAGCACAACATATCAGACTGATATCGGTTCAATACTCTCAAATATCGATCATGCCTGGCCGATATTGGCTCGATATCCTGTGCTACCAGAGTAGTTCAGCTAACTTAATTCCTTCTCTTTCTAAATCAATACTTACGTCATGTGTTTCTTTTCTACAAAGGTATTTCTGTAATCTCGCAAAAATCTTTCCCCATATTCTTGTCTTTTCTCAATCTTTAAAGGAAAGATATTTTATAGTTAAAGACACCTAAATTAGAAAAATCCAAGTCCAATACAAAACATACAGCAAATTTCCGGTACTGAAACAAAGATAAAAGTCCATAAGTTTTCCAAGATGTATGGAAACCCTATTAGATGATTCTGCGTTCGTCAGGTAAAATTTCTGCCTGAACGGATCTTTAGTAGCTCAGGATTTTCTTCAAGTTGTTGGAGAAAAGTTTCACATGAAACATTAAACTTTTGTTTTCACATCTGACTCCCCCCCCAACCCCCAATCTATACTTCATGAGAGAAAATAATCTCTCCAGAAGGCAATATTATTGTCATTTCGTACGAGTTGAAACGTTATTATTGTTAATTTTCATTTTCTGGAGATCGGGGACAGAAACAACCGGATATGAAAGTGTTATTTCGGAGACTGACCGTGAAAATTGGGGACGAATGGTCATCTTACTCTAAAGACCGTAAATAAAATTTAAAAATTCAAATTCGAGAGTAAATTAAGTTTGAATACATTATCACACAAAATTCTATTTTTTTTTACTACTGAGATCTGCTTGAATAGGAATCAAGAATTTGGATTTGATTTTATTTACAGTCTTTTGTCATCTTTGGCTCAGGCCGGGATAGGGTAGAGTAGAAGATATGGAAAGTATCAACCAGGGCTTTACTTACGGTACAATTCTAATGGTGAAACTGAGCGAAACCCTGGAAAACCTCAGTCAGAATGATTGGCCAGAGGATTGGACAAGTTTCCCCTTCATACATGCTTGAAGAAAATTTTAGAATACTGATAAATAAACTGGAAATTCTTTAAAATTTTGTTTGATCAAACTCTATTTTAGTGTTTGATCCAAAGGTAAAGATCCCGAACCACAGAATACAAAATAGTATTGTTATTACCTTCTTTTTGAATGTACAAAAGTGAGGAAATCACACGTGAAAATATTGTAGCTCAACGCAAAAACGGAGATAATTTATTTGTTTATTGTCCTAATGGCTTCCCTCATTTCGTTCTATAACATTATTCGTCCAATATATCCACTAGTTTGGCTATCTGTACTTTGTAATACCATATTTCTCTGAAACAAAAATGGTGCATCGCTTACGAATTCGAGTACTTCCATGAATGAACAAATTTTGAAATTAAAGTAATGTAGAATTAAATAGCAAATTATAAAAAGCATAAATTGTTAAATGTATGTAAAGTAACTTATTGGACCCAATGATTAATTAACTTTAAGATCGTTGCTTAAAGTACTGAAATGAAATCTTTGAACACATATATATGGATAATATTTAATTGTAAATTGAACCATGTAAAACGATGAAATATAGTGATAGTACAACGAAACATTGCATAAACAACTTTTTCATATAAAGCGAATTGTTAAAGTGTATTTGTTCCAACATTGCAATGATCTTTCAGTTCTTTTCAGCTTCGAACATCTTTTAGCACAATTGTCAATAGATGCATATTACATATAAAATCATACATACTTGATTAAATCCAGGATTTAGAAAGCTCCATTAGCTAGTCGTATATTGATGCCATCTAATCTATGATTTATATCTGAAGAAGGGTAGATATATCCATATATATATATATATATATATATATATATATATATAGTCTCAATAAAAATATGTCGTCTAGATCGAACATAGTAAACAGACTGTTATAACAGCTAAAAGTAAAGACAAAACAATATAACCATTGTTTCATTGAAAAAATAGTCTGCCAGAAACATAAAACAACAAGTTGGAAACCACATTACGTCATCACTAATTTTCAGATATGAAAAATCAGGTAGAACCACTAGACTGACTTTACATAATATTCGCCCCTCCTTTCTACAAACTAAAGAAAGGAGCAGATGAAAAGAACTAGCCAGAAAAACACCACCATCTTATAGTTCGTACTTGACTCCACGAATATGAACTTTGATAATATAATGCAGCATTAAAATATATATGAACACATCTCATGATACACCAATGTTCATTGACTACTAGGAACATAGAAGTAATATATTCATGTTCAATAATGCTGACAAAACCAATTCAAGATCTTAAGTTAGATTGCAAACCATACATGACTCTTGATGCCCATAAAATTTATAGCGTAGAAGCCATTTTTATAACGTAGAAGTCACCATTTTTATAACGTAGAAGCACTAATGTATAATAGAGCCATTCACTTTTTTTTTATGCACCATAGTTTTCTCCAATATCAATAATCTGACATTAATTCCAATTGAGCATAGAAAGAAATAACAAAACTTGCATAATAAAGATTATATAGTTCCTCATTACCATAAATAACTGCAACGCCGATAGAAATCAATAATTACCATAACCAACGATAAAATTCATAGCACAATCATCAACAGAATGAGCGACACAAATATCATTAGTCACAACTGCTCTAGCGAACCCAAGGCTTCAGTTAATTTGCCTGAATTAACGAATCTTTGTAAGTTCCCTTTCTGCTTTTCGAAATTTGGACTAATTAATTTGTGTGCGTACCATTTGTCATTGCTCAATTCTTTTATAGCTAAATCATTTTCATATTCCTGTACTTCTAACGCAATCTCTTCATTAGTACGTTTATATATTTTCTTTTTAGATTTTGAGGTTCTTTGAGGCTTACTTATGTTATGACCATCTGAACTTTGCATTAATGGAACACTGTCATCATCGAGTGCATCCGATACATTAGATAAAAAGCATCTACACCATCAGAACCCAAATACCCTGATCTTTCGTTTCGATTTGATTAGTCAATGAAAGACCCGCCAGAAATTGAAACATATATTTAATTTACACTTGATCTTGAAATTTATTAATTGTAGCAGAAGAAGGGAAAGCTATCCTCTGTGTGATACGCACATGCCGTCGTAAACGATGCATGTGGGTTGTGGAAAGGCGATCCACATATTCTGGAGTCGACCTACGGTACGAAGTGAGGTGGAGTGGTAAGTTCTACGCTCGAACGCCTTTAAATTCCCAAGATAACCACGAGTACAGGCATGGGAACACTGCGAGAAGTCTCCAGCGTCTGGCCGCCCCATTGATAGTCAGACGCCATACCGCCTGAGCCACGGCGACTCATTTTAATTTGTATTTTTTTTTTACATTTTGTGCTTTTACGTTATTCAATTTTTGGAATTACTTTCTTTAGAGAAATCCTCTCAAGTAAATACAAATTAGTGATTTTAAAAATGAAGATTCTTCTGTCCATTTTTTCTCTACTTCTTAAAGACTGAAAGGTCTTTAACTAAGTAACGTTTCAAAACAATGTCGAAGTGAGATAAGCATGTGCAAAAGAAAATGGATCGAGGCAGGGTGAAGATAGGAAGGGTATAACTCTGAATTAGAGATGGCCAAACGGATCCGGATATTCGGATCCGGGTTTCGGCTATCCGGATTCTAGTTTCGGACATCCAGATCCGGATACGAGTTTTGGATATCCGGATATCCGAATCTTTGGATCCGGCTCAGAGTTTCGCATATCCGGATCTCGGATATCTGGGGCATGGACGAATCATCGTAAGTCTTTATTAATTCATATTTTGGGTGACTTTTTCGGCTATCGTTATTTTTACTCTTCATTTTGGAGTGTTGAGAGGGGAGAGAGATAGATAGAGAGAAAGAGAGACAGAGAGAGAGAGAGAGAGAGAGAAAGAGAGATAGAGAACAGGATTGTAGACAGAAAGAGAATAAATTGCTGAGTTATGTATGGATTGCAAGACTGGTGCTTTTCAACAGTCTTATAATATTATGTCATTAATACATATATTGGTGTGATAAAAGGAAAACATAATCGACAACACCTTCTTCTCTCATCTAACCCCACCCTCTCCCATCAGCAAGCAACTGTGTCTACCCTTTGCCGTGTAACGTGGTTATCAGTCACTACGCAATAAACATTTCGTTGTCAGAAGGAAATAGCAAAAACGTGTCCTACCGCAACCTCTTTTAAACGTCCAGGCATTAAAATGAAAATGCGAAACTCCTTTCCCAAATTCATTTGCTTTGAGAAATAAGGCATGTATTTTAGAAAAAATAAAAGACGTTAAAAAACTGTTCTTCATCAACTAACTTTGGACAGGAAAACAATAACAATGAAATACACGTCTGTCTCTATAAAATGTATTTTTCGAATTTCAGATACATTGAATTAAATTGGCATTATTTATGGCCTTTTGTCATTTTCGGTTCAGCCCGGGATGAAGGTAGGCAAAGGATGGGGGGATTATATTGGCTAGAGCCTTTCATAATTTACCATCCCTGCATCGCAGTTTCAGATGTATTATAATAACAAAGTCTTTGAATCTGTGACCAAAATCGCACGAATCCATTGGACTGGATATCCGAAACATCGAAGATCCGAGTTTCGGATCCGGAGATCCAGAAATCCGAAATACAGATCCGGATATGGCCATCCCTAGTTTGAATTCACAGAACTGACAGTACCTCGATAACAGAGTAAAATTATTTCAAGCTTGCCATTGGAAGTGTACAAGCTTACATCAAGTTTACTAGTTGGCACTTCACAAGCTTGATGTTAACTTGCCATATCAAGTTGTCACAACAAGCGTGAAACAAAGAAACAAAGCAAGCAGCTTTCTTGATCACTTATCCACCGAGACAAGTTGCGAACATTGGTTTGTCAGTTTTATTTATACAGCACGCTTACGTCAGAGAGTTTCGCCGACAAATCAGATTCCGGGAGTGACGTAAGTTAAATCAGATTTTAACACATACGTGTACAATAAATAAATAGACAAACACCGAATCTGACTTACCTGACCTAACCAATCAATAATAATTAATTTCTAAATTTCCAAATGCGTATAAAAATAAAACTGGCTTGATCTTGCCCAAGATAGAATCGAATGGCGAACGTATGTTATTGCGGTGATGAACGTTCAAATTCCATAAGTCGTAGCGTTAGTTAGTTAGTATAAAAAGGAAGCAAGTTGTTTTGTTTTGTAAATAAATGTAAATATAACCACACCTGGATTCGATCTCGGGACCTCCGGATCATCTTTATGATACGTTAACCATTTTTATAGCTCGTTTATTATCACAAGGTAATCATACAGTTGATAATACAATCATAAGGAGAATCATTCAATTTAGATAGCTAAAGTACTTGTTAATATACTTTTAACAAGATACCAAAACTACCATGAAAATCTCTAGTTAATTAAATTGACAATAACAATTTTCATTCTTATTGCACTCTATCAATGGAGCATAAGTTACTGTAGTACTGTAGTATTTCCTATTTTAATTCTTTCAATATAATATCCAGGAATCTAGCATGCGAACGTAATATCTCATGTACAGAAATTTTTCACTTTACTCTTTTCAAATAGGCAGAGTATCCACCTTTACAAAACAAAGACTCCCTATTAGAGATATAATACAAACTGACCAACTAGCCATTGTACAGCATTATTTTTATGAGGTGGAAAAAAATTAAAATCACATCTGTAAATATGAGTGTAAGTGAATTGGTCTTTCCCTTGTCGACAAATTACACACAATATATTGGCAACTACACACCATACTACAATAACAAATTTGATGCGGTGTATCCAACAGTGTATTACGAGTGTGAAAAGCTGTGGAACTACGAATAGTGATGTTTAATGCTTGTCTTCTCGCTGGCGTATCAAGTAAATTATCAACAACCATGTGTCAGATTTAGTTGATGCTGGCAAATATTTTGGAAAAACATTACGTCATACTTGTTACCAATTTACACATCGCTCCACATTCTGTAAAACTTGGTGACTGAAAATTCAGCGCTAGTATCTGTTTATACAAGAATTTAACAGTAATGTTCTCTAAGTCACCTATGTAAGGTAAGAGATAGCTTAATTCAATATAAACCTTTTTCACAGCTGGAAAAGCGACAGGAATATCTTGAACATTCACAGGCGAATGACGCCAGTCCATTGGTTGACATGCGTGATAGAACATTAAATCAAAAGAATCAGACTTGCGCAACAAGGCTTTGATTCCCGTTTGTAGATATAAAGCTAAACAATGATATTTTACATAAATTAGATTGAGACCTCAATTGTAATAAGGCTAGCTTAGAACTAGCTGAGACACTCTGAAAACGTGACCATTCCAAGTAAAACTACCAATTAAACTCTTAATTTACGCCAATGTTTGTTTTTGGAATTGAAACACTTTTGCCGTATACCAAACTTTTGAGAGCATAAATACGTTAACAAAATGTACTCGAGAAAACAAAGAAAGTTTTCGATATATGTGCTGTCTTACAAGAACTTGAAGATACTGGACAAGTTTCGTTTGGTTTAATTTGGAACAATAATCGATATTGGCAGTAAAGTATAAACCTAATATTTTCATTCATTAGTTACTGTCATCCAATGAGGATAAATTAAAGGTTTTGGTAAACCTAAAGGCAGCATCACAGATTTCTTATCATTTAATTCGGCTCCAGATACAAAACAATATTCCTTTATACATCTATGCCCTGAACAAATACTGAAAATAATTCTTAATATGCGAAACTCTCATAGTGAAGATTACTACGGATTATCTAATTTTATACTGAAGCAAATAATATACACAATTATCTATCCTGTTACATATCTCGTTAATTGGACACTCCTTGAAGGTACTTTCCCTGATTGTCTTAAAATTACCATAACTATACCTATTCATAAAAAAGGAGATAAAAGCGATCCGAATAATTATCGTCCGATTTCTCTCGTGCCAATATTTTCTAAAGTTATTGAACAATGTATGAAAATGCAGTTGTCAAGGTACTTTGAACATAATAATGTTTTAAATATGTCGCAATATGGATTTAGAACTGGTCTTTCCACTATAAAAGCAGTTGAATCAGTTGTTTCAGAAATAATAAGAGGGTTTGAATCTAGCTCTTACACCTGTGTCACTCTAGTTGATTTAAGTAAAGCATTTGATAGTGTCTCACATGATATTCTAACATCAAAATTACAGTTTTATGGTATTCAGAGTAATGAACTCAATTTAATTAAATCGTATCTCACTAATAGATATCAAATTGTTAAAATTATGAATGTAAAGTCAGAAGAATTAATCATACAAACTGGAGTACCGCAGGGCTCGGTTCTTGGTCCTTTTCTCTTTGTTGTATATATGAATGATTTGCCTAGTTGTTTACCACATAAATCTGTTTTGTATGCTGATGATACCACCTTTATTACAAATGCAGAAAACACAAAGTCACTACAAGACAAGAATGAAGAAATGATAATAGCGTCCTCAAGTTGGTTTTTGCATAATCAACTAACCTTGAATGCTGCAAAAACTGTTGCACTCTATTTCAATTTGAACCACGAAAATGCTAATGATAATAATATTGAATCTGTCAAACTTTTGGGTATATATATGGATGCAAAACTAAATTGGAATAGACATACTGACGAAATGTGTAAAAAACTTGCTAGAGTTTTATATATGCTCCGAAAGTTAAAGACATCTGTAGGAGAAGACCTATTGATCTCTGCGTATTATGCTTTTTTTCATCCCCATCTACTATATGGTAACTTATTTTGGGGAAATTCTAAAGGGGCTTTAAATGTATTTAAATGGCAAAAGAAAACGGTTAGATGTATAAAGGGTGTATCTGATAGAGTATCTTGAAAAAAAATTATATAGTGAATATAAAATAATGACTGTACCATCAAAATTTGTATACCAGAGTTTAATGTATGTCAAAGAAAACTATGCTCAAATTACAAGACGTACCGATATCCATGACTATAATACAAGACAGAAAGATAATATGGATACGCCGTATGTAAGACTAAGTAAGACGCAACATAGTTATAGGTACTGTGGAGTGAAATATTTTAATTTGTTATCGTCATTTATTCGTGATATGAATCAGAAAAGGTTTGACAGCTATATTAAAAATATGCTTAAAAATAGTTGCCTATATAGCGTAGGTGAATTTGAAACTTATTTAAGGGACAATTATTAAACTACGTACATATTGTATAATCTTAACTCTTATTGTATAATTCTATATTTCATTGTATTCTTTTTATGATGAAGTCTGTTACAACTGTAAATAGTTGTCTAACGACTAATAAAATTATTATTATTATTATTATTATTATTATTATTATTATTATTATTAT
>JAGDQP010000746.1:58618-90118 GCA_022664845.1 Lepisma saccharinum
ATTATTATTATTATTATTATTATTATTATTATTATTATTATTATTATTATTATTATTATTATTATTATTATTATAGAGAGATACGACATGTCTTCACTATTACTTATATATATCTACATAGGCTCTTCTAGTTAACTTTTCACCACCTACCTGAATAGCAGATAGTTTCTTATAACAATTGTAAATAAAGGGAGCCAGGAAGATAGCAAATACATGCATGTTGAGAGGATCACCTTGCGAACAGAACAATGTAGTAGTGGAATCAGTAAGAAATCCATCAATATTAAGTTTGGTTTTGCTCCTGTGTATAGAAGCACAGGATAAATGTGTTACCAAAATTCAAATGTTTAATGACAACATATAGTATTCATGAGACACTTTATCAAACGCCATACTGAAATCTAAAGATGCAATGCTCACATCATTCACAGTATCTTGATATAAAGCAATAACATGTTGCACCGCTTTTAACAAACTACTTGTTTCGTGACAATTCATACCACCACATTGACCAATATGAAGCACTTTCTCCAAAAGAGGTTGAAGTCTTTGTAACAAACAACGGGAAATAAGTTTATAGTCAGTACATAAGATGGGGGCGATAGTCTTCAACTTTCCTCGAATGTGATGGTTTTGGAATAAAGACAGTTAAACCGAGCTGTTGAGAAAGAATTAATTTTCTGGTTTGTAAAATAGAATGAACAAGGTCTGTCAATACATTTTGAATTTCTGGAAAGAAAGTCCGATAGAGTTCCAGACTTAATGCATCGATACAAGGTGATCATCTATTTTCTCCACTAAATAGAGCTACCTTCACTTCTTCAGTAGAAAATGGTCTACATAGCACTTATTGATCTTCTTTGGTTCCAAGGAAATGTTCAATTACACTAATGTGTCATCGAGGTTGAGGAAAAAGTTTTTCATATAACTGCAAAATTCATGAGCAATCTCTGGTTGGGTCTGCAGTACCACATTATTATCAGTACGCAACGATGTAATTAATTTCCTTTTACCACGTTTAATGTTTTTTCATAGTGTGGTACATTGACAATTGTTCCTTTGTATTAACATAATCATCTTTGCATTTAACTCGTACACCTTCTAGTTGCTCTGAATGATAAATTAACATTTAAGCTTTTACTTTACGCAGCTCACACATAACGTCAAAACCTTATGCAATTTGAGTTTGCAAAACTTTAAGGTGGCACCATAAACGATGAAAGTTTTGCTTTCTAGTTTTGCTACGCTCACTGGAGTACCACATACAAAATTTTCGAATAGTTGGTTTTAGGTAACGATCCCATGGGGTGCACCATTCTACCAAATTAGGATAATTATGGCGACCACGAATCCATCTAGACCATTTATCACGAAAGAGCTGTTGAAATTCCAAGTTCTCAAGCAGTGTTGTTAAGATGCCAAAAACCGCGCCTTCATTGAAATGAATTGATAGGAGTATCAACCGTCATCATATAAACTTGATGGTCAGAAAAATAAATAGGTATGATTTGCACTGTCTTAATATAAGGGGAAATATTATTAACCACATAAACGCGATCGATCGTCGAATCATGTTCTGGGCGGATAAAAGTGGTTCACTATTACCTTTCTTGACTTCCCAACTGTCTTTTAAACTGAGAGTGCGAACTACATTGTCTAGAAAAGGAGAGTAATTAAAGTTGGGTTTTTGGTCTTTGACGGATAAAACACAATTCATGTCCCACTCAGCAAAATACTGCTAAAATTGATTGTAATCCTAAAACAAGATTCGTTGCAAGAAAGGTTTCTCTCCCAGTATGGTGCTGGTTACCTGCATTTGCATACATATTACAAAAAGTACATCCTGAATTGATCCAGTAATCAATTGTCCAGTTTGATGAGAAAACTGAGGTGTAAAAAAAATACCATCCTTAACTAAGATAGCCGTTCCTTGAGTACCATCACTAAGATTAATATATTCATTATAGAACTTGTCACAATTTAAAGTGGATATATCAATCTTTTGGAGAAAAGCGATATTTACTGACGATTGACGTAAAAAGGTTAATAACCCATTTACGGCATTATTACCAGTGTTCTTATTGAAATTAATTGTAGCTATTTTAAGATTCATAACAAGTGCCACTAAGTGCAAGATGGAAACAAATTTTCTGCTCCTAATATACAAATAATAGAACAGAAAATTTAATAAACCTATTTTGGTAATTACAAAAGATATACATTTTACAATATTTGTTCATCATCAAGCGCCTCGGAAATTCTATCAATACGTTGTTTCATTGTTGTATCAGTAACAGAGAACTTTAATAAACGTTCTTTCAATTTCACCACATCATCTGTGAATTGATCAGTGCTTAAACTTTCACTTTCATCTAGAAAAAATCTGATATCTTCATCAGCCAAGTCTGTCACATTTGTTGTCACTGAAAATATTGTTTTAGCAGAAGATGAAGTCTGACAAGTCCAGGAGATGCTCTTTTGTGCCATTCAAGGATGGAGAAGAGGTCGACAAACCATTCAATGGGGAAATTTCACTTTCCTTACTGGATGTATGGAGTCTGCACGAATAATTCACCTATTAATGGCGTGATTTAACTGTTGAAGGCTACGTCAATTTGAGGTTCAGTAAAGGGAGAAATGCAACATTATCAAAAAGGTTGCAACCTCACATTTCACCATCACATTTGTATACGTGGAAGGAAACGAGGTTATTAGTGTCAATGACTCAGTGGTCCGAATATTTTGGGGGTTCATGTAGGATGCGAAATTTGTTATGAAGTACAAAATCTACTTTTATGGCCTAATAATCCACAAGATTAACACTTCAGTTCGTCACTGGAGAGAAATATGGTGTAATTTGTAGCATCATGACAGACTGGAATGGATTGTGAAACCGTATCCGGTTTATCAAACACAATATATACAAGCGGGCGTAAAGATTTAATATGAGAGAGATGTTTATGCTGTGTTTCGATTAAAAGCGGTTTTATGTTATTATCCAGAGGTTTTATGTTTTATAAGGTTAGAGGGCAGATCTGAGAACAGAAACAGGAAATCCTTTAACACATTTGATAGTATTAATTTCGTAGTATCTTGGATACATTTACGAACGTGAATGAAAGTATCTTTCACCATAAAGCCACCGTCTTTTAAAATTGTGTCCAAAGCGTCTTTATATGATAAATAAAAGCAAATTCGACCACCACTGATATGAGAAGCATTTATCGCATAAGAAGCGCCAAACACTTGGGAGATAGTAAATAATCCTCTAAAGTAACCCCCTGTATTGGTTCACAAATAAATGCTAGTTATTTATTTGGCCTATTAGCCGACTCCGTCACATTACCTGTTGCTTGATTCATCATACTTTGTTTTTCTTTCTCAGCAATAGTAGCAGTTGCAACAGAAACACTCTTCGCCTGACTCATTGCAGGGCAGTGAGAATCAATGCAGACATACATATTAGCGGTGGCGGAAAACACACAAGTCTTTCTTTCTCCATTAAGTATAGAAAAGTCCTTAAATTCAACAAAACTATTTAAACACACTTTCAAGTCGCTGGCACTAAACAAATGACGATAGCAAGACAAAACTACTAATATAAGTTATGGAATGTGATTTGTCGGCGAGACTCTTAAATACGATCCCGTCGTCTGTACAGTGGCGACGCATATCAACACAATTGTCTACAACCAGCTTGAATGAAACTTAATTGAACTTATTACAGTTAATTTCAAAGTTGAATTAAGCTCGTTTCATCACACTTAACTGTACAAACGAAAATCAACTGCAAATCAAGGTTGTCATAAGCTTACATGCTATGTGGGTAACTGTCACTCAAGCTAAAGAATTTCATTCAAGGTTTGCCCTCATTTCATTCCATGCAAAAATGACAAAGAGAAATAACGTAAAACTGCTACATAAGAAACGTTTTATTATTCTTTGTATTTTAAGGACGTGAAATTTCGCTTTCTGTACGCTGTAACACAGCGGTGGCTCGTGGCTGAAACAGTAGGTGAAGTGGCTAAACCATTTAAATGTAAACATAATTTCATATTCCCTACTTGTATCACTTATCCTGAATATCCAGACTTTACCGATTTATTCCTAATGTCATTTACTCATATTGCTCAATGTTTAGCATCCTACTACATTGCCCCTTTCCCCAATACACCATGAGATTATTATTTTATATTGTTCTCCTTAATACTGATTTTCTACCTCTCAAAGCAATACATCGTTTCAGTTAGTTTGCTACTTCTCTTCAAAATGACCAAACCTTCAATGCTAAGTACATTTATGATTGAAATCGAACTAATCCTTTTTTGAATTTCTAATTAGGTAATTTATCAAACAGGGAAATTTCACGGGACTTCTGATGTGTGAAGTCCCCGGTTCGTGCCACACTTGCTTTATAATGGACAAAGGCCCTGTCCGAGGATTTTCTCGGGGAGTCGGGATTCCCCAGTTTCCTTCCATTTTCTGCCTTCCCTACCGATTTTCCCATCATTATCCATTCGCCCAGAACCGAAAAACATTTCCTAATGGCCTTGAATATTCAAATTCAAATGTAACTCCACAAATCAACTTGAGCATTTTTGTTTAAGTTTTTAAAAAATTGCTTCATGTTCTTTGAATTTGATTTTTTTTATGGCCTTCAGACATCGAAGGCTTAGACCGCTTGCTTCATGTTTTCACGAAGTATATAATACAATTATAGATTTTTTCTTACTACCAAGTAAGATTCTCAGCACTTATTCAGGGTTATACATGAGATGAAAAACGCCCAAAATTGAATTTTGAATTTTATTTTATTTTATGTCCTTTAGGCATCTCTAAGGCTCAGGTCGGAAAAACGACCAAAACTAGACTGCATTTTGGTAACCTAATTTATCCTCGGATCCACATCAAAGCATTTATTTTTTAACCTTTTCCACATCACTCGTCAGGTTAAGAGAACTAACATGTCTTTTTAAACGCGGTATTCCGAAAAGGTCAACTACACAATGCTTAGAAATGATCTGTCAATCAACCATGAGGAGAACGAGGTAAATAGTAGACAGAAACTCAATCAGATACAAGATCGTTTCAAAAACTTCCTTTTTATGTCATTTTAGTTCTAATAGCTTGGGGTTGTTTCAATGAAATAAAAGCAATTAAGTTTAAATTTCCACAAACACCCATGCCCCACCCGGGACACGTTCTCGCCATCCGGTTGAACCCTTCTGCCTCAAGTCAGTCGACCACCACAGCCGGCGTCAGGTTAATGAACTAACAGATGCTCTTCTATATTATAAATTACAAATATTTTCTATTCACGTTAAACCAGCAAGTTCCATTTCATACGTTGTTACATAATCTTTACTGCTAATTTCATTACCTCATATCTGCTTAAATATCTGTCCTAAACAATTACTGATATCTGTGTGACTAGACCACATTAACTGTGAATGTAAACATTTTAATCTGTATTATGCTTCATGGTAATGGCTTAGGATCCCCCTCGACAAGATGGCATGTCTGGCATATAACCATTATATTTCGAGCGAAGGGGCTAATGCCATAGTAGCATTTCGTTTTTTGTTCGATTCTCTGTAAATTACTGCACAGATACATTTCTGATTTTATGTAGCCTCCTGGAGGGTTTTGTCAGTTTCTGCTTGAGCGTTTCTCTCTACCTAGTAAACTTATTTTACTATTTTCATTTTATGCATTGGATGGGTACTGTTATTAATATTTTCTTCATATAATAAATGTATGTATCCGCAATATAAACTTATATGATCATTTTATCATCGACAATATTTTAAGCAGTCTTTAAAACCTAATAATGTAGATGCGACCAATTAATGAATTATAAATTTAATATTTATGTCACTAACATACAGCTAATATAAATATATATATGTAACTTATCAAATTTGCATATACTCCGGACTATGACGAGGATATATATATATATCTTTTTTCATGTAAGTGGAAAATTGTAACTTTAACATTTGATGGACAGATTAACTCCCATACTTGGCTTCGGCATAGATCCAATCCGATATACTTGTATAATAATTATATCTGATGACACTAATGATGAACCTATGGGGATGGACGAGGGAAATAATCCCCATGAGCCATAGCGAAAGATAAGATATTGTCCTTGAAAGTAAAGTTCCTCTATTAGCGCATCCTTCCCCCCCCCCCCCCCCCCCCCCCCAAACATCTCTGTATTCAACACTGAGTGAGAAGACTTCAGCGACTGTGAAGCCATATTAGACTGCATCCGCAACATGCTTTTTAATTTTTCCTTTCTTTTTATCGTAAAAGCGTGATGATGGATCAACATATTTATTTTTAAAATCGTACATACTTTAGCTAAACTTCCAATTTACCGTATATTTTCTGATAATAAAATCTGGATTATACATCGTACAGCCGGTGGTAATTATCATGTAGTTTCCAGCCCTGTCGCAACCATTCAAAGTGCTGGTGTGGCGGGATTTGGAAAAACAATTTCAGCATCTCACTATGCAATTGCAAGAGAATTTCATTTGGAAAGAGCAGGAGGCAACTTCACCAACGCCACAGAGTAGGAAGGAAAGGAATAGGTAGGACCTTGGCCTCTGCCGGCGCTAAGCTCAAGGCCGCTTCTGTTTGGTATGAATAGCGTGATCAAGAAGTACACCTTCTGCTACAGATAATGGACCTCATTTCCGTTCAAGATCAGTAGAAAAGAAGATAACAATTCTACTTCACAAGACTAATGGTGCCTTCTCGTGTCAGAATTGTGAATTACTTGTAAGCAAAACTGTAATAAAGCGAGTTGGTGTTGTTCTTGCTGGCATTTTATGAAATTTATTTAAGTGTTTTTGAGACTTGTGTTTTCTTTATATAATGAATACAGAAACAAAATAATAGGTGAAGTACAGCTTCACTCACTTCACCTGAGTAGCCGCCGCTGCTGTAACAACTGTTAGTGATCATGTCTGTATTATGTTTCTACGTTGAACATATTCCGTCTTGAGCAATGTATTCCGAAATTGAAACACGCAGGTCCACAGAGGCGAAAGTTTAGTTTTGAAAAAGTTTTCATCTTACACAAGTTCCGCTTTGAATGTGTTTCACTGTGTATTTTCGCTACATATTCGCCTGGTGACCGAGTTTTGCCCCACCTCAACATGTTTAGTTTCTGTGGGTGTCTGTTATGTAATGAATAAAGACAAAATATTCTGCAGTATCTGTACCAGTTCATTGATTGTGTACTATGGACTACAAACATTTGTACACAGTGCAGCAGTATGATACATGAAGGGTAAGACCTTTTTGATTTTTTTTTCTTCCTTTTGCAGTAGACTACTTTCCCCAACCACCCACCTTTCAACCCAGGGACACAAACAGAGAAAACCTGACGGATATTAAGTGAAAAACGAAAAGAGAAGGAAAAAGAGAAGTCCTGAAAATGGGGCGGGGATCGGGGAAATGATTGTGGAATTGGAAGATTCCAATGGCGGTGCATAGAAGGGCGCGGGATGGGGTGGTCTAGTGATGAATCTGACGGCGGAGGAAAATTCATTACGTGGTATACGATGTTTGGAGATTCAGTAGCTGGAGCAGCAGTAATACTAGTGGTAATGGTAGTGGTAGTAGAGAAGCAGAGAGAAGAGGCTTCCGAACAGAAATCAACTCCACGTCCCAATTAACGACAGTGGTGCAATAGAAACGGATTTGGAGCGAGAATATCAGCTGTAATTAACGAAGAGCGTAGGAAACTTGAATGCGGGATTGGGAAAAGGTATGAGGTACGACGAATGGATGGGCGGGGATACGGAAGGGAGGAGAGAAATAGAGAAAAATAAAAAATACACAAAGAGAGAGAAAGAGGAAGTGAAAGATAGATAAAGAGGGAGAAAGGTGGAGTCATAAAACTCAAAATACCAGTTGTCAGCATATAAGGATTTTCCAGAAATCGGCAATTGTGATTGGCTGATTTCAAAACACTCATTTTCTCTCATTTTCCCAATGTTGCCAAATATCCGTAAAACTATATTTTTTTATTATGAAACAACATTTCACTAGCATTATAAGCAAGTTGATATCTAACCATTGACGTATGTGATCCCACATGTTACACTGCCCTTTTTCGTTATTTCATCATTACATGAAAAAGTCAGGAACAGAAAGATGTGTTCATTCCACTAGCATCGTTCATTCCGATAAGGCTAGTATTTGTTTCTATTTAAAATGGGGCTACTATAATTTTGAGAAATCAATTCGGGACACCATAACCATTGATAATTCGGTACCGGCACTGAATATAAGGTAACTTGCTAAACTTCAAAGTTTGATGTACAGACGTTACTCTTATTTCATGAAACAAAAATTGCATACTTACGTAAAATAATAATGTGCAGTTTTTTAAAAGAACAGAGAAACAAAAATAAGTTTTACTGTTAATACTATTATCAACATAAAGTAATAAAAATTCCAGTTCGTAAAATTTATAAATATAAATGATTATTACGATTATTTTTACTACAATATTACAAGTATTTTTCCGAATCTGAGCCTAAAATCGATAATTTAGCGAAATAACCTAAAACCCTGGAGTCTTCTCGACCCCGGACACTAGGCCGGACAGAACCGCACGTATGGTAGCTCTAAGCTAAAACCACAAGCCTGCATTTCAGGACACATCTTTTAAACACTAACCAATGTTTGTTAAATATGTTGTCAAGTAGCAGAAATTTGTTTTGGATTTTAAATCAACTGTTTCCAGTTCCAATATGGAATATACTTTATTGTTTATGTTTGAGATATTTTTAACAACAGAAACGGGTGAAATGTTTCGATGTCTTTCCATTGTGCTATTGTATGCTCCACAGTTGATTTATCGTCTATTCCGCGTCTCGAGCTTTCTTTGTTCTTGATAATAGTTTTCTTCTATCAGCTGTATAGGGGATTATCCTCTAGTTTGCGAACACACTAAACGGGTAGTTTTCATAATGTTTATGTAAGTAATGCAACTTGAAATGCCTTGCTTTTGCTTTCTAACATTTTATAAGATCCTTGTTTTTGCATCTGGGCTTTTAACAAATATAGTGGAACTGTTTTAATGAATATTAACTTTAAGAATTCAAAGTCGTTTAATAATGTGTGACATGAAACCTACATGATATTCACGAATTGCAATCAACTCTCCATTTATAACCTTAGGGTTTGATCATTGAGATATCTGCTACATATTAATCAGTGAGAATTCGTCAGTTAACTGTTTGATGTTGGAAACAGTTAGAAAGGAAGGCATCTGGTTAGTATTTCGTATTTAGACATTTAGGGTGTTCAATTTAGGGAGTGAACATAGAAACAATATTATGGAATATACATACAAATCTACTTACTACGTTTGAGGAATTCATTCCCCTCTCTGCACAAAGTGCTTTCTCAACGAAATAACACACGACTCTGGTTACCGCCAGAAACAAAAGATGCGCATACTTGATTGAGTACTAGTCAATGTGCGGTCCAATTTTAACCCTAGCAATATCAATGGGTGGGGTGGGGATGGGGAGTACTTTAGGCCCACCATCTCTGCAATTTAAATTTTACGTATCTAAATAGTTTTTTTTAAAAATATGAAAATATTATCGGTTGTTTGTTATGAATTCTTCTACCTTATTCAGTTATTGTCCAAATATGTCAAGTGATAGGATTCCTATAAAACAAAAATACGTCTAGATGGACACACAGTATGTCCCCTTAGTAATGTGAGAATGTAATATGTATAAGATGTATAGCACTTATTATGAATAGGAAACACTATTAAATTATTTTCAGTGACAATATTGAATTATGAAGACCATAGGAAAAGAACGTGCTGTGTCCATTGTCATGATTTTACAGTAGAGCGTTTTAAAAGTCCACAATCGCCATTGTATATATCTGCGCATCCAGATTTGATTGTAAGAGGACTAAGTATATTCTTTTCATGCATGATATTTCGATAAAAGGGTCATTCAAATGAAGGTAATTCCCTCAGAAACCTTTTAGTTGGAACAAGAGGATGGTGTAGCAAAAGTAGTTTTATAGAGTCTGAGCACTATTTATTTTTGTGATTTACCAGATATACAATAAGAAACTATTTTTATTCTGGTGTTGAGAAAATTGTATAAGTGATCTCTGGCAATGGATTAGTATGATTGTGATGAATATTTTAGAATTGTTGAATTATTAGAGAAGTAGTTGATAAAGAGTGTTCAATCAGACAACTTGAAATTGTCAAATCAAATAGAGCAATTTTAATTCCTGACTCCAGTACTATTCACGTACTGGAGTGATTAGAGATTAAGAGAAGCAGGGTGAGCCCTGGATGTTCATATTTACTCGGTACATAAGCTCTAAGTAAACTACTAGATTTGTCGCTATTTTTCTCTGTGATAATTCTCAAGGGTGCGAAGTATTTCTTACTGTCTGATAAAGATAATAATTTAGATAGAAAATTAGAGCAAAACTTCCACACCATTTAATGACGCAACATAAGACAGACAAACTGGAAAATTAAATAAATGTTCACGTAATACACCTGGAAATCTCGTGTATTTTTCATATATGAACAAATAAGACCAGAACTGCAAATTTCATTATTCTAATTTGCATGCTTTTTAAGGGTTCAGGTTATAGTCTGAGGATGAGATTTTGTAGATTGTTTGTAAAGATGTTATAGAATGGATTTTATTTGATTCACATTTGGATGAAATTTTGAGAGTATTCAACTTAATATGGATTTTTGTTTTTCTTAATTGCTGATCTGCAAGTCAGGCTGTGCGGAACAGTGCTAGTTGCCGTATTTTGTTGGCCTGGGGTGGGAGAATGGTTTGGTGAGTGTTAAAGAGTCTAATATCCGGGAGGCCACAAGTTGATCAATCAATTTTAGCTTTGTGTGTATGATCGACGGCATAAACTGTAAGCGAACCTCAGTCTCAACTTGTCGAGACGACATCCGGGGTTCTGACACTGCCCGGAAACCAGGGGTGAATGGTCATTTTACTATAGGTTGAAATTTCACACTATATAAGATTGCTGGTTCTATCTTATGTTAGATCGTTGATTTCTTTTCTTACATAAACGAAATTAAAAATATTAGTGAGTATGAGGTTTCCTTATGGCGTAGCGGTTGGAGCGTCTAACCACCAAGAACAATTGCAGAAAGTTTGAGCTTCGGATACCACTGCAGACCAGTAGAGAATTTACAAACAAAATCAATATATCAACGTGAAAGAAATAGATGAAAACACTAACTGTGATGAGTAATTGTGGAGCTTAGAAGCAAAAGGTGCAATTTCTATTTTTCTTGGGGGATGGGGGGTGGACGTAGCTTTTGATAGAATTGTGCACATTTAAGTGTCTAGTGAAGGTAAATGAAGGTAAAGCCCTAATTATTTGTGCATTTTGTAGTTTTTTTGCGTACGAACCACAGGAAAGAAGTACAGATGTACTATTATATTTAGCAAAATAAATTTTCTTTCGGCTCTCCCGTAAAATTTTCTCGGGTGGAGACTGCAGCTTTTGCTTCTAAATCCCACAATTATCCGTCATGAAGTTGAATGTTCTCTTTTGGTCAAATGAAAAGGATGGTTTTGAGCCGATGAACAGTTGAGCAAATACATTACAAAAACATTTCCAAAGTATTCCACTTCTTCAGGTTGAAAACTATGTTGGTTCTGAAACCTCTGTTTCTCACTGTTTGTGTGCTGCTGGGGTCAATCCTGCGTAGTACATCATATTTAGCATTGATAGTTTCCAACATCCTACAAGTCATCCCAATATCAGATTAAGCAGTTATAGATGCCTTACTTTAGAAACTGTCTTCGTAAAACAAAAAATCCAAAACTATTAGCCGAAGACTTTAATGTAGCCGAGTGATTACATAACGGACGAATACAAATCCTGTCGCAGAGAGTTGAAGGTTTGAATCTCGTCGTAGACAGTTAAAAATTTCAAACATCTATAATTCTATAATAGCAAACATAATGCAAAAGGTTACCACTGTGGGTAACATTCCGCTAAGGAAATAACTGACTCTTTTTGGCTCCCTGAAAAAGACCGCTATGTTGCGGTGGATACCAAAATGCCGCCATGGCTGAAGAGATGCGGCATTAATTTAGTTCCTTTGACGATTCGCAAGCGGCCCGCCAGAGGTTCGAGAGAGAAGAGTGGCTGCTATACTACTATTGCCGCCTAAATATCTCCTTAGCGGTAACGAATCGGCTAGCCAGCGAATAATGGCAACATATTGCGGCTATACGACTGCTGCCGCCGAAATACGCCTTGACGGTAGAAAGGCGGCCAGAACATGTATCGGGCCGCTGGAGACCGCCACAAACGACCCTCCAGTGATAACGGCGGCTATGTCGGCTATACGACTGTTGCCGCCTTGCCAGCAGAGATGAGTGAGGCATTAGTCTAATTTCCTTAGCGCGCTGAATTCGAGTTGGTCCGCCGTCACTCTGCTCATGGAGAAGAGTGAGATATATATATATGTGGCTCAGGGTCTGATATAAACTTCCATCCCACAATCTGTCGAATTTAAAGTCAATCTACTTTTTTACTAGTTAGAAATAGGTATTTTCTGATAATTTATCTCGTACTCTTAGAATAGCTTGCCACACAAGTTTAATGATTTTTGCACCACAATATTAAAAAAGAATGATAAAAATTCAAAATTGTTGCTTTGAAATTATTGGCATATGGCGAGTTGCTGCGAAAACAAGTTTTCAGGATGCGTCGCTGCTGAGCGGCTTATCATAGGATCCAGTTGTCGCTGGAGTAGTTGTCGTAAGAACGAGTTGGTTCAGGGCTAGTTCTCACAGACGCGAGATTTCGTAGGAACGAATTGTAATGGAGCGAAGTTTCTTAGGGTCGGGTTGTCGTGAGGACAAATTGTTGTGAGACGAGTTGTCGTTCAGACCAGTTGTCATGATGATGAGTTGTCGTAGGGACCATTTGTCGAAAAGACCAGTTTTCCTGGGATGAGTAGTAGGGACCAGCTATCGTCGGACAAGTTGTGGTAGGAGCTAATTGTCATAGGGTCGATTTGTTTTATGGACCAGTTGTTGTCGGACGATATGCTATAGAGACTATATGTAGCTACCAATTGTCGCAGAGGACGAGTTGTCGTGGCGCGAATTGGCCGAGTCAAGTTGTCATGAAACAAGTTGTCGAAAACCATTGCTATAGATGCAAGTATCGGTGTGCTTAATTTAAGACTAAATTCTACCTTTAAACGTCTATTGATAGTTGAATCCTCATTTCGCTACCCTTGCAGCCTCTCAAGGCTTCTTGTAGTTTTGGTTTACATAAAACTTATCTTCAAGTACTTTGAATAAGAGAGAGGAACCCGTGCTCTAGTGGTTATGGGAGAAGGTTTAGAACTGAAACTTTGCGTGCATTAAACTTCGAGCCCTGCTGCTCACCATACTAAATCAAATTATTAAGAGTTCGTCCACATCTTCACCAGCAAATATCGTTCTGGTACCTAGATCAATATTCTGACTTTTACTTTTCCGTTCCCTGATGCCGAGCATGCTACCTGAGATCTTGCCCTCAGCTTTATCAAACGAATGTAGGTATGGTACCTATTGTTCTGCCCGTTTCCTGCTCCTGAAAAAGTATTAACCGAGGCATGTTGTTACCGCAGCTTCTGACACGCTTAGATTATAGTTGTCAGTCTAATCTAATAATGTAAATGTAAACAAATTTCCATCATGACATTTTACTGAAAATACCTAGGAAATTCCAGAGAAAGCAGAGCCAAGGTGCGGAACTCAATCCATTGGCCAATCCAAGAACTCAATTATGAAGAATTTTGTAAATGATTAAAAGTTTTAATTAAGTTTCTTTTATCTTAGCTACAAAATGGTTTATAGTAGGCGAATTTACATCAAAGTGCTTTGAATTCATTTTACTCCAACAAACAGAGAAGATGATGCAAGTGAAACATAAACTTTCAAATTATTGTTAACTGTTCGGAGGGATATGTTTGGATTCTACTCTCAGACGCTTCTTCTTCCTATCTTCCAACCAAGTGTAAATTACCACGATCGAATTATTAATATTAGTATGTTCACTCCTTTGAAACAAACCGACCCCTGATCTTCGAACGTCTGAGTTTCAGTTTACAGATATTTTCTGTTCTTGATTTTAACCAGAATAGTTTTTTAATCCGCAGCTGTGTGCACATTAAAAAAGCCTTTGCAATGTGAATTCGACATTTTCGTTTTCTATTTGTTGTCGATAGGAACCAGGCACGGCACAACTGAAGAATTTTGTTTTAAAGTTTCAGCTTTAATTTCATTAACTTATTTCTTTATTGATGAAATATTCACTAAGGGGATAGTTTTGATATATTTTATTATATAAAAAATTTGGTAAACTTTATTTTGTATGGACCATTCTACTAACTTTTTACTTCGGCCCGTTACGATTATCCGTCATGTTCTAGTTTAAATCGTAACGGATAATCCCAGCATCCACACCCCAGCCAGGATTCGAACAAGGGACCTTCGAGTCGCTGGCTTAGCGCCCTAATCCACACGGCTACCAGATCAGTTATTTTTAAGTTAAAAGGACTGTGAACAATGCATTATGTTTTGTATATATTGTATTGATCTAATTTTATTCCCGTGTTTAATAATTTTAACTAACAAGGGACACCCGCGAACCCGGACAGGAGAAACCGGATGAAAGTTTTTACAGGAACTAATTGCAGGTCGCTGAATCCAGTGGTGATAGTCGTTTCCATGCAAAATCATGCAATCAAGCAGTAACGGCGCCAGCTCCTGGATGATAGGCCAATGTGCTATAGAAAAGCTGAGAAGAAACGAGAAAATTGAAATGCTGAATGTAGTAAATATTATTAACGATTGAGTCTACAATATGTAGAAGCACATGTGAATCTCAGTATTGCCAACTCAGTGAAAAGAATGTGTGAAAATGGGAATGGAAGAAAGTGTCAAAAGAATGAGAAGTAGTGGAATACATAAAGAACCTGGCACAGTATTCGTGAATGAAGTTTTATCATGTTATAAAACAGTGTTGCTAACTGCATAAATGATAAAAGAGGTAATAAACGTACGTTAGAAGCAAAAACAAAGACCTATAATCAGATAAGATAAGTGGGAGTGAATCAGCAGGCACAGAAACAGTTGTGTTACACATTGCCATGTAATACGCTGCGTCTGGTGACAGGCGCCATCTGACAGTGGTATTCGGCAATGCAAGCTCTATTTCCGGCGGATCGTTGGTTTCGTACGGCTCCAATGTGAAAAACCGCAGGTGAAATTACACGATCGTTATTTCATTATCAAGCTGCACTCTGTGATCTACAATCAACTATCCGCACCGATCTACAAACCTATGTTGCAGTATGCTTGGCAAAAGGCCAGGTACAACATCGGTTCAGTCATATTGTCATTTGATAATGTCATTAGTGTCGCATTTGTTACCATGCAGAGGTGATGCTGACTGTGAGTCTGTAGCGATGGTCAGTTGTGCATACTGTACACTGTCTCTGTGCTTTGACCACCCAACCCACATCTGCACACTGCTCTTGCCAACCCACATCTGCACTTTCTGAATTAACTGGTTCGTGCACACTTTCCGGTCAGTGTAGCAGTCTAATGTATTTTCAAGTTCTTCCGTATTGTATCATTTTACTGGTTTCACCGTCGCCTCGACGGTTCCATGTTTCTTTTGGTCATGATAATAACGATTCCTTGTCTCGGTACTGCTCTGTAACTCTTCATGTCCGTACTCAACGATGGCTCCTGTCACCAGACGCAGCGTATTACATGGCAATGTGTAACACCAGTCTTTCTTTCTGTGCCTGCTGATTCACTCCCGCTTATTTTGTCTGATTGTAGGTCTTTGTTTTTGCTTCTAACGTACATTTATTACCTCTTTTATCCTTTATGCAGTTAGCATCACTGTTTTATAACATGACAAAACCTCATTCACGACTATTGTGCCAGGTTCTTGAGTATTCCACTACTTCGCATTATTTTGACTGGGTTGGCAATACTGAGATTCACATACGGCATTCACATGTGCTTAGACTCAATCGTTAATCATATTTACTACATTCAGCATTTCAATTTTCCGGTTTCTTCTCAGCTCTTCTCTATCACATGGGCCTATCATCCAGGAGCTGGCGCCGTTACTGCTTGACTGCGTGATTTTGCATGGAAACGACTATCACCACTGGATTCAGCGACCTGCAATTAGTTCCTGTAAAAACTTTCATCCGGTTTCTCCTGTCCGAGTTCGCGGGTGTCCCTTGTAAGTGTAATCAAATTAGATATACGGGTAGCGGAAAGAAGAAAATGACAATAGATTTTGAGGCTACAGAACGCTCTGCAGTTGTTTTAACTTTTTGTTAAGTGGTTTCATTTTCTTCAAGACGAACCAAATATTCGCAAATCTGATGCATTTGATTTTTTTTCAGGACCGTAACATCTCCTTCAGTTTTGAAGAATCTCTTTCCAACCTCTTCTAAGGTATAGTGAACAAAATCGGCAAAAAGCAACATCCGTGTCATTGCTGTGAGTTCTGATAAGTTGTCGTTCACTTTTACCTTTATAGACTGAGATACAAGTTACTTATAAGTCTTTGATCTTTCTATCCCACTCATACAATCTTTAACACTTGCATTAGATTTTCCAGTTTACTCGATCGAATGACTTTTCAAAATCAGCAAATGCTATAAATACTTCCTTGCCTTTCTCTATGTATCTTTTCTCTATTGTCTTAACGAACGTAACTAGTGACATAAAAATTCTGAAGTTTTATCTCGCGATATGCAGAGTTTTCATATTGATAAAAACTTTGCTATTTGTAAGTAAAAGCCCTTAAAGATGCATGTTACAGATCTTATATTGTTTAGGACTAATTTTATTTGTCTGTATTGAGATCAATTATTTTTAAGTTAATTTTTTAAGACAGTATCGATGATATTATTTAACCTAACGGTACTTTTAGGTTCGTAGTTCCATTTTAGGAGATATGCCCGAAATTAATAAAGCAATTACATAATGTATTTAAATATGCATGCATTAAATTTGTTACTTGATTACATACTCACTTGCCACTAAATATAGAAAATAAATTGAATATTAATCGAATGCAAATGCCAAAAAGATTACGGACGGCAATGAAAATTATATGATTTGAATATTGTATAAAAATTAACGTTCTTTCTTTTCTTTTTTGATGTTCATATGCAAATTTGAAAGGATGCAAAACGCATCTGTATCATATACGTGACCCTTGCAGAAAACGAAGTTTGAATATTTCATCTTTTTGAAAAAAAACTCTATCATAGTGTTCATCCTTTCTGCACCGATTTATACTTCACAAGCATAGTTAGCTTACCAGCTGGCAGTCAATCGAAGCTATTTTGTCACTCTTCTAAGCTTGTCTGTCTTGGTGACTTGTGGCAAAGTGGTAGTGGATGGGGGATAATATGAAAATATACTCACACGCAAACACAAACAACACATACACTTAACGCTGTTCTCGAGAAATTCTTTAGATTACAATCTTGTTTACTTACTTTCACTTATTTTGCGGTGTCTCCAGTGTAAATAACTCACTAAATTTTTCTTCGAGCTCCCTCATGCGTAACCCCCCTTCAGCTCTGATAATTGCCTCTTCAAAAAGTTATCCAAACGATTCGAAAGTCATTAAGTGTTCATCATCACTCACTGCCTCAAGAGGAAACGTTTTTTTGAACTCGAAAGGCTCCTCTGTTTTATCATCTTTCTTCTTGCTCTATCTTTCTTCATCTTCCTCGTCTCTCTTTCTCTTCGTTCTCACTTTTACAATTGTTGTTTCGTCTTCTACCGGTTCAATCGCATAAACACTAGTTCATCGTCACTTCTTTCACTACAGTTCCCTAAGTCCGGAAAATATGTTTCCTGGTAATTTTGAAGAGACAACTCCTCTCACCTCCTCTCCTTTGTAGCAGATTCTGCCGTTGTCGTAGAACAACTCCGTTGCAGAATTTCTTCTCCCCTCTCGTCTCCTGTCTCTTTTCTTTCCTCGAAAACAGATTCAGATTGTGTAATTGTAGACGAAGTGCTGGTCTGCTAATTAACCGCTGCTTTCACTCCCTCTGTCTCCTTTCTCTTCAATTCCGCTTTTTTCTGACGTTTCAGACGGCTCTTACGGGCTCCTTTTCCTCAAATTTGAATTGCCCGTAGCACTAAATAATCTTACGAGAGCCGAAATAACTATACTGATTTCAGTTTGCACTATTTTGTTAGCAGTATTATAATTCTCTTGTGCCTTATTCTTTCGAAAATAATTCACGTTCCTTTTTTCAAGATTGTTTTCTTCAATTTTCACTACAAACTTGAACTGCAGAATATCACTTGAACGTACGTATGTGCGCCTAACCAGTTCAAGCACGAAACTGGCTAAAATTGTCTATAACATTTTTTCGTGTACCCGAATGTTTGGTGAAACATCGAACGTGACTAATACAATACCTTTTGGCTGTTTCGAACATCTGGTGTCCATTCCCTCCAGGATCTGTGTCTAAGGCAACCTCTTCACACAGAACCAGGCGGGCGGGCTTCAACTCAAACTTCCTACCCTTCCGTTGAGTTCACTGACCTATACACGCACTTTCCCTTCACCGGCTTTATCCTTTCGTTTCGTCGGCAACGGCACTTTCTTGTGACATTCCACTGCAAGTCAACCTCAGCAATGTTTCCAGCTACATATTTTTCTCACTTACTTGGCGCTCATGAGTTTTCAAACTTAATATATTTTTCTATCAATACTCAATACTTTATAGCCTGTTTAATGAATTGCAAAATTATCAGATCCCTGTTCGGGCGCCATATGAGATCAATTGTTTTTTAAGTTAGTTTTTTAAGACACCATCGATGATATTATTTAACTTAATGGTACTTTTGGATTCGTAGTTCCATTTTTAGTAGATATGACCGAAATTAATAACGCATTTACCTTCCGGAAGGTAGGTTGATAAGGAGATGACAAGCCTCTAATTTGCAACTTACAAGCTAGCTATTGATACGTGATTCGGTAGGAGATAAATAATATAATGTACATACAAGATTAAAGTTATATAATTCTCACTCCTATCCGCATCCTATCCTTACACCAACATAAGGCTATTCGTCCGAATCTTAATTCTTTTTTGAATACTTATACGACACACAAAATACAACATGAAAAATTCAGTTCGTTGAGAATGTCAGTATACTGCTTTTTCTTTCCTTCTCTTTATTTCGCCGTTTATACTTGGTCTGTGATGTAGGTCAGTAGTTCTTAGCCTTTGTTGCCATGACAACGCGAAAGTCTCTCGTCCATTGCTGCCTGCTAATTATTCAATTGCTCCACTTCACTCACAACTCAACAACTCACTTAAGGGCATATTATCCTCGAACTTTTGACTGCTACTTTAATTACTTTATCGACGATTACTTTACATAAACAAATGATCTACACAAAATTCCTATTTTACCCAATCCCTAGAAGACTAATCCTATAACATAGAAAGCAATTTCTGGACACACTTCCAGGTTTGAATAATTGCCTCTACACACGCTTGCTTAGAGAATTTCTGACATACGAGTAAAACTTTTCTGTTTTTTGTTAAGCTTTTATAACGACGCAATGTACTTAATAATTTGGCAGCAGTTCAATGAACCTTGAAACAATAATTTGGGTGAACATTTCTCGAGATTAATGTGGTAATTTGATTTGACTCTTTGGTCTGGTACGAAGTTTGGGGCCGGAGATCTTCTTTCTTAATTTAAGAAGGTTCTCATGACATTAATAACGAATAACGTTTCCAATTCTCTGGCTAGAACTCACAAATGTGGATGTCAACTCAAAGCCGGAGCTAAGTGTCGTGACCTACTGAGATCTAAGAAACCAGGGACGTGGAAACAAGGGGGTGCGTAGAATTATCTTGGTCTGTCTTAGACCTTTTCATTATGCTTTTACGGAAAGCATTCTTGATAGAAGATTATCAGATCAGAACTTGTTTCCATTACTTTTGACTTTGAAATTAATATTGGCTGTAGCAAACAACTTAGCCATATCGCTTCGATACTTTTCTTTAAACAAACGGTTCTGCTTTCCCATCCGAGGCCCTCTCTTTACTGAGGTTCCCGTTAATGCTACATGGTCGGTCTTTGAATGTATGTCAATGAATGCTTGTTATTTTGTTCTTCAATGAACGTACGTCATACAACAGATTGATCTTTGCCACAAGGGCTGCGCGCTTTATATACCCGCGTGATTACAAAGAAAGCGTCTCTTTCGGAAAGCCAGTAACTTCAAATCAAACCTCTGTTACACTGTTCAACGGACTACAAGCATTGCTTCTAGTTTGAGGCGGCAATATTTTTGGCACGAATTACCTCTTTCAAACTAACATAGGCTGTTCAGAGTAAACGGACTCCATCCAAAAATCACAAAAATAAATTAATATATCAATTACATAATATTTAAATACGCATGCATTAAATTTATTACTTGATTACATACTCACTTGCCGCTAAATACATGGAATAAATTGAATATGAATCCAATGCAAATATTAAAAAAGATTACTGACGGCAACGTAAATTATATGATTTGAATATTATATATAAATTATCATTTTTAATGTTCGTATGCAAATTTGAAAGGATGCAAAACGGACCTATGTCATGTAAGTAAGTAAGTTCAGTTTGGACTCCCATAGATAGTAAAATTAATGGTTTGATTTCGGACCAGCAGAATCAACTACTATCGTGCTTCAAGCCCTGTATTGCACGAAAATTGCCCTTCAAAGAATTTTAAAACCGAATCTGTGAGGAACCGAAGCGTCTCAAACAACTTCTTCGTAGATGAACAATATCATTCAGTACAGGGGTAAATAAAGGAATGAAAGCTTTAGCAGCATTTTAATTTAAGGAAATTTGGATTACTGTGGTTTCGCTTATTACGTAATTACTTAAGCATATCATATTAAAGGCTATGATGGAAATTAGGAAAATCAGGAGAGATGGAAAAAGGTCTAAGCTTATTTCCAAGAACCTGCTAGTGGGGATAGAATGCTAACGATGATGAGAATTCCTAACATTTTTTGAACATGGAATTACAACTTCAGTTCCAGCATCATTTTTTTCCTTTTTCCCCTCCCTTATTCTAGCTCTGTTTTGTTTTTGCATTCTCTCTCTCTCTCTGTCTAAAGTATTATTTGCTAGAACTGTATTCTTCTCTTACAAATGTTAGATAACTAATCACACTGCATCGTGTTTCCCCATCTGTTTGTCTTTACACTCCTATTCTGCGTTTTTGTCATCATCTGTAAAGGCCAAATATTTACCAGCTTGTACAAGAAGTCAGCTTTCTAGCTCCACAATTTTTCTCTCTCGTGCCTCCCTTCTCTAGTGGTGTTTCAATGGAAAGGAAATTCTGAAAAGTGGGTGAATTTTTAATTTTCAACTATTGTATAGCGTAGGAAAGGACTAGCGCAGTGAGGTGGGTGGGACAACAAAATATAAAGAAAAAAGTCACAGTATGCGGATGCAAAGAGTTAAGCGGAGAGGAGCTATGGAAACTTGTTGTGTAATGACATCGTTGTACGCGCATAAAACGGAAGTCAGAAGAAGAAGTATTCCATGTAACAAAGGCTTCAACTTTTCATTCCTGCCATCTCGCTTCGTCCCTCTGTTGTTTCTATGTTGACACAAAAACGGAGATAAATGAAAGGAAAGAAGAGCTTTTTGATTCACATTTCCAAATGTGAACAAATTATAACTTGAGGAATGGAACGAGAGAGAGGAAACTCTATTTGAATACGCATATAGAGATATAAATGTTACGTCACTCAGACAACTTTACATATGTACACACATACAGAGTCACATTCAGGCAATCAGAGAAACAACATTGTTAATACACAGCATGTGTAATTATGTGTGTGTGTATGTGTGCAGAAGAGAGAAGAGCACAATGCATACAAAAGACAACAATTATTTTTCTGAACGAAGTCAATCCATACTTTGTACATAGTCGAGACCTCATAAGGCGACCAATTTGTCTTAGCCAACTATCTCTCTCTCTTTCTCCCACACACACACAACATAGACACACGCATACAGAGACATAAGCACACTAAAACACATTTATGCGTGTAGGCATGTTCAGTATATTGTATGTGGGTTTCAATGTTAGACCTGCTTCTTTGGCAAAATCAAAACTTTGCCTTCGTCTCTTTTGGAAACTAAAATGCTAATTCAGAGTCAAAGGAAATTGTAGACTAACAATAAGAAGAAGAAACCTGATATGCCTGAATGAGTATATTGAATGTTAAGGAATGATACACACAGGAACAAGCCGGCCGGGTGGCCTAGAGGTCTGGAGCGGTAGGTCATCGGCCATCGGTCCCGGGTTCGAGTTCAGGCAGGGGCATAGGTGTGATTTAACATCTAAAGCCGAATCGTGACCGGCCGAAGTCCAAAAAGATTAGACTGGCCCATATAAAAATATAATTTAACAAAGTTTTTACACAGGAACAACAATTCGAAGAGACAACAAAGAAAGGATTATACCTTGAATTTCCGATAAGAAAATACGGCTGTTTACAGTTCACTAGTTTCTGTCTTCTACAACAATATCATTACCGTCACTGCATTCACTGAATAAACAGACTTTCACAACTTCACTGAACTCGATGTAGTCTTATGGAGAGTCCACACTTTTACACATGTTGACAAGGATTGTGGCAAAATCATGCCAATCTTCGATCATTTCTTTGCTTTTTCGAAATTTGAAGACATAAAACGTTACAAAGAAAATACATACACATCGTTTTAACATATAAACTAGTTCATATGCTAGTACAATGCCCTACGATAGGATTCAACACCAAAAACATCTTAAAAGAACAGAGATAATTGGTAGCATATGCTATGTCAATCAATTTACAATGTTACTGTTATTTCTACACGATTTTAATATTCGGATTTACATTCTCGGGTCCAAGATCCGGATCCGGGTTCTCTGTTCTGATATGATGTGGACTCGGATCCATATGTCCATTTCTAGGGAAAGAGCAAAGCATACAAAACACTATGTAATGACTAAAAGCTTTATTTCTTAGTTAAAGAGTTTTCTTAAACATTTTTTTTTAGAAAGTAGAAAAGGAAAACTCATAAAAGTACAAAAATTTAATTTTTATTTCTCGAAAATAAATTACAAAACAATTAAATTTTAAAATAAGAAATATATAATTGTTTTGCGAAAATAACCAAGGTTTAAGGATATTAGTGTTCTTCATCACAAAAATCGGAAGACGAACAGCGAACGAAAATGCAAAATGAATCATCTCCCTCATAGCTCTAGTCAATCCATTTCTTACAGATTGTACATGTAGTAATATGAACTAACCCTCGGTTATAGATTTTTATATAAATCTTGGTCCAACGAACGATCATTCAGACTATTAAGTATCTTCACTTGTTTCACAAATTTTTATAAGTCAACAAGGATTGTTTTTTTAATGTTTTGAAGTATTCCATCTGGAAGGAATAACTGGTCCTGAAAGGACGTTATTATAATGTAATGAGTATAAATTGATGTGGCAATTCAAAGGACGGAATTGTCTGAAGTGACATAAGTATGTTTTGTTAGTTGTATTAAGTTATTATGAGCAGAAGTGCTTTTCATAAAGAAGTCTCATTGTCTGTATAATACGTTCCCTTGAATGGAGATTAAGGAAATTGTTAAGAAGAGTTCTAGTTTACGTTTACCAATAAATGGTTTAATAAAATCTACAATCTTGTATAGGTCAGTCATTTGTGATTGTCGATTGCATATATATTACGGATACTTCGGCTAGACTTAATAGGATTCACTCTAGTACACTGATTCCAATAATATCTTTGTCTACATATCTACACATATTATGGAAAACAGCCTTTATACCTTTGCTATCTGTACATGTATAAGACTGCTTTTTAACACTAGGAACTTTCTCTCGCTAACATCTCTTGTTGCTTTCTCGTACACGTAGTCTTCTATTAAACTTTTATTAGTTTCTCATCTTGTACATTCGCATATTTCTGTAATAAGAAAGAAACAAAAAAAAAATCATAAAGTGCTGGATCAATTGCTGGTTGTTGTATTGTAACAATGTATCCGACTGCACTATAACATCTAGCCCCGAATGACTACGATTGATTAATATAAATTTTCCCGTAATTCAAAGAAAATAATTAATCGGTTAGAGCATGAAATTAAAGGAAAATAGAAAGTAAGAATGTAGAATAACGTCAGCATAGATTCAGTCCTTCGATCACGCGTGAAAAACAAGTTAAAAGAAACACTTTTTGTTAAATATATGACGAAAATAGTCACTAGCTCTGCTCACTTGCTATTGCAAGCACCAAATAGAAGGTAAGAGGTGTATGCCGAATAAGTGTGTATGAAAGTGGTGCGCCCATCAGAAGCCATCAGAAGTTCATTATAAAGATGTATGTGCTGTAACGACCAGCACTGAGTTTTGTAGTTAATATACACAGTAAAAGCTTTTCTCACCTTCGTCGTGAAAAGAAACTTACGAGTAAGGAAGTTTGGAGTCCATTGGAAGAGTAAATATTGCAGTAAATGGAGTTCAATGGGGTTTATAAAATGGACATTTACAATAGTAACAATTACTATGTGGTTGTGAAGTTAGCTATACATTATTTTGTTTTACCTGTCTATTATTATCTTTTAGTATATACTTATGGTCTTTATGCCTGTCTCATATGATGAAGAATAGTCATGAAGAGAAATAGCAATCATTGATCAGCTATCCAATCCTAACTCAAACAGTGCATCACTCAGGAAATTACAACTGGCCACCACTGCTTGACTGTATATCAGTTGAAATACACTTTCGGTTTCCATAACTCATGAAATTTGTGATACTTACTATTTATACTTTCGTGTGAATTTTATAATCCTTCAAATTCATTTTGTTTCATTTATTTCTCCTCTAGGTTTCCTTTGCAGCTTCACTGAGTCTTTCCCTTAAATTTTATTACACATATTCAGTCTCCAGCAAGAAAAGAACAGCTCCTTTAACATACTTTACTTATGATTTGATAGATGTCTTCTGACTTCTTTCCTATTTGCATTAAAACATGAAGAAAAATGATGACAACCTGCTGTAATTTAAGAGTCCCTACATCTGTCATACTTTTAGTAAAAGAACAATAAGAAAATGTTAAAAGAAGAAAAATGAAATCTGTATTTTGCTTCTCCTCATATGAGGATGAAAGGAAGTTTTCTTTTTCTCGTGAAAATCCTAACAGACAGTCATCTCTTTTCGCGTGTGCTGGCAAAATCTTGTAGGTAGAGCATCTTTCCCATCCAAAAGGGAAAAGAAAGATAAACTCCCCATTATATGTGACTTAGCTGACTTTCCTGTTTCGTTATTAACAAAAGACTTTTTTCTACAAATATATCTTTTTTTTCTTCTGGTAAAGAAAGAGAAAATGGTGTCACAAAGTCCTCTCCTCTATCACAAAAAAAAAAAAAAAAAAATGGAATTTTGCAAATATGGAAACACATGCCAAGGATTTACCTTCTTTATTTCTTAGATAACAGGAGAGAGAAAAAGGAGACCTGATAAAGGAAGAAAGATATGGAGTTTATGACGCACAAAGAAAGCGTACTGGAAAATGATTTACTGTTGAGAGAAAAATAGAGAGGTCTCTCTCAAAAAAGAAATATGAAGTGGATTTGCAGTCTTAAAATTGTCTTCAGTGATATATATCTTTTATACCAGACTCCAATTCCTTTCTTTCTTCTCCAGCTTTACCTGAAGCAAAATGATGACAGATGCGAAGGAGCAACAAGCAGCAAAGAGCGATTTTTCATCGTAAACTGAAATTCGTAATTACATCTGGGATATAATTCAATTGATTCGAAAACCAATACACATTGGGAATTACTGTAGAATATATGATCGATGACCCAATGGACTAAGTAATGAATGAATGAGTGTTTATTAAATGTGTTATGAATAGCTTCTGACTTGTACATCACAAGTGTATGTAACATTTAAACAAAATACTCTAATACCTAAAATGTGAAACCTTAATACACCTGCTAAACAAACACCATTAATATTACTTACTCGCTGGCATTATAACGCATATAGGTATGATAATAACATGCAATTACTCATGTTTAAAATAAAAATATATACACAGCGATATTACTAATCGATATTGCAATTATATAAATATAAGAACGAAAACTATTATGTACTACGAAAGCATGTAAGTATACAAGAGTAAAGTAGCAGTCTTCAAAATTCTGACAATTAAATTATGCCAATAATCTTATCTGAAAACAGTTAAACTAAGTTCAACTGCACTAAATTTATCTTAGTTCACGATCATTCTATTTAATATTGCTTTCGCTTTATTCCTTGTACGTAGCAGCTCGTAAGTTCTATGATAATATATACCTAACTGAATCGTTATTTTAACCTGTTACGTTGTTAGAGTAGTAATACAGTAAAGGATATAATGGACGTGTAGGTGAAGATAGTAGAATCACTCTACGTAAAACAATTCGTAATAATGAGAGAAATGCATATATTTGGTCAGGGGAAGGATCTATAATAAATCCACATCTGCGAAACTATTCAACGTAACTCTGGTTAAACTTATCACACGTGCTCAGAGAAAAGACAGCCATTTCTCCTAATAATTACCATACTTTATTAATTTACCAAATATTGTGTTATCTTAAATTTACGAACACAGTAAAATACTACTTATATCTTCTAGACAGCTTCCCATTGGCAGGTAACATATCTTATAAACCACGTACAGTCACGAACTAAAGTAAATGGAGGTTGGAATTATAAGAAATCGTAGCATTTTCCTCCAGAAGAATTGTTGCAAAGTACGCCTCATCGTTAAACAAACAACATGACAGTACAAATATGCGCGAAAACATGGAATATCAGGGTGTTCCCCCATTTGTAGCAAGAAAGAATTAAATTGTTCAACATCATGTAGAGAACCACGAGAGTTAGACAGAAATCTCATCCTTCTCTCAAACACACACACACACACAGAGAGAGAGAGAGAGAGAGAGAGAGAGAGAGAGAAAGAGAGAGAGAGAAAAAAAACAAAGAAAGAAAAAACATCGAAGAATACGGGGATGGAACGAAAGAACAGAGAAGAGAAAACATGGAAAGAGGTAAAGAAAAATGGCAAAAGACATTGAAATAAATGAGATTTGAAAGCTTATAAACAAACAGTCTGCGTCTTTCTCCCTCTGCCCCTTTCTAACTCAGTCTTGTGGTTTTCTCCCTATGCGGGATAAATCTGTCAGTACCTATCACGAACAGAATTTACTACGCTTAATTTCTAGAACAAAATATTTGGAATGTCGCTCGTGGAATCGATTCAGAGACCTTACGAATGAGAGTTTCACACACTCACCATTTAGCTATACAGACCATAACAATTGTGTTGTTAAATCAGTCATTAAACTCGCTACCCTCAGCGGGTTATATATATATAATAGATTTTAGAACTATCTTTCAAGAAAGTAAATCCCACTTGCTGGCGATGTGCTTATTCGCCAATCCAAACCGGAAAGAATAAATAGACATTTATTACAAATGCTGCGTTTAAAGTACTTTTGGCAGAAGTGGGTGATGTAATCGGTAGGGGCTAAATACAGCGCCAAGAGCAACAGTGCACAAGAGGCAGACGCGATATCCATCAGACCACCGATACTTTTTTATTCTGATTATAACACAGTATTTATTGTAAATTATCGATCTCATCGATATTTAAAAACTATCGATTTTATGTAATCTGCGATCTCATAAAAAACAAACATGATATTTTCCATGTTAAAACATTGCTGCTATAAACTTAAGATAGAAAAAATAAGCGGAGCAAATCAATACGTTTTAATTAAAAAACTAAAAACGTGTAAGGGTTTCATAAACTAACTAACTTCTTGGCTTCATCGGACACGCTGAATTACATAAACAACAGCAAACTGTAACGAGCAAGCTATCTCGTTCCTCATTGGATCCTGCCAGCCAATCAAATACCTTCTACACAAAGTAAATTTTTAATTACCTACCCTCACTGATTCCTATCCACACCCTGTTCCTACTACATCTACGGGGTATACATAGATGTACTGGAACAGGAGTGGGAAGGAATCAGTGACCGCTGGTACTTAAAAACAGACTTTGTGCAGACGGTATTTGATTGGCTGGCAGGATCCAATGAGGAACGAGATAGCTGTGTCGTTAAAGGTTGCTGTTTATGTAATTCATCATGTCCGATGAAGTCAAGAAGTTAGTTAGTTGATGAAACTCTTACACCATTTTAGTTTTTAATTAAAGTGTATTGATTTGCTCCGCTTATTTTTTTCTATCTTTAGTTTATAACAGCAATGATTTGACATTTAAAATATCATATTTGTTTTGTTATGAGAACGCAGACCCGCACCAGATCGATAGTTTACAATAAATACTGTGTTATCATAATCAGAACAAATAAGTCTCGATGGTCTGATGGATATCGCGTCTGCCTCTTGTGCATAAGGTCGCGAGTTCGAATCCTGATCACTTCAATTTAAAAAAGAAAAGAAAAGTGTGGTTATGAGTTAGAACCTGGAAAACACAATTGTATATTTTTAAAATTTAATTTTAAATTATATTTCAAATAATAAAGTTTTTAAATAATAAATGTTTCAAAACATCATCTCTGCTTCTATTTGTGAGTTTCCTCTACCACGATATATTAAAATTGTATTTAATCTATGTCCTGTAATTAACATTACTCACTTTGAATTGACAATAAATTTTAATTTTATTTATGGCGCTTAGGCATCTAAGGCTCAGGCCGTGATAGGGAAAGGGAAAGAATTCGGTAAGATATCGGCCAAGCCTACGTTGAAGGTGCAATCATGACATTTGACTTGTGTGACTGAGGAAATCCTGGAAAACTCTCAGTCAGGATGGTCCGCCGCTGCGATCGAAACCACGACCTCCCGAATGCTACGCCAACGCTCTACCACCGAGAATTGACAAGGAAGAATGAGCGGGGGTATCTTAAAATTCTTTACACCCAGTATAGTATACTTGTATATTCACATCTACAGTGTATGATTTGTGTGAATTGATTTTTGTTGTTTACTCATAACACAAATAAACAAAAATCGCCCGGGATAGGGTGGGGTAAAAGGATCCTGGAAGTATTTGTTTTCTAATTATTTTAAGGCCTTTAGGCATATGAGGACCAAGCCGGGATAGGGTTGGGAGAATGTGTTATAAGATAGACGGCCAGGGGCTATTGATAGGTACCATCACAGTGTTTGCCTGGTATGGGTGATGAAAGATATTGGAAAACCTCAATTAGAAGAGTCGACCGCCTGGAATCGATCCAAGGACTTCCCGATTTCTAACCAACACTCTAGAAGTTTTTCAAACATTGTTTACTCTAAGCGGGCATTACATGTTCCATTTGATATACCTTATGAACCTGTACCGACTGATATTCTTAGAATTCAGTTAAAATCACACACAAACATTCATTCCTGAGGCGTACCAATGGTGCACTAACCAACAAGGCATCATACATATGTTTACGACCTGCACTAAAAACATGAGGATGAAAATAGTAACAAGGTTAGAAGCCATCGTGCCTGCGACGTCATAGTAACTGGCTAAGACCGAATACACTATAAATACAACGACCAAACAATATTTGCCGCATACTAACTTGGTGCAGCGGTAAGACGTTGACTTACTACATAACAAACCCCAGTTCGAATCCCGATAGGGGCAACATTTTTCATTTTTTTCTTCCAAACTTTATTTTTACATATTTAAATTTATTATTCATAATTGCTTTGGCATACAAATAAAGGCTACTGAAGACGCAGGAGCAGTAAATTTTGCTCGTGATAGGGACTGATAGAGATTTATCCCGCACAGGGAGAAAACCACAAGACAGAGTTAGAAAGGGGCAGAGGGAGAGAGACGCAGACTGTGTGTTTATAAGCGTTTAAATCTCATTTATTTCCATGTCTTGTGCAATTTTTCTTTCCCTCTTTCCTGGTTTTCCCTTCTCTGTTCTTTCGCTCTTTCCCCGTATTCTACGATGCTTTCTATCTCTCTCTCTCTCTCTCTCCCTCTCTCCCTGTGTGTGTTTGAACTAGACAAGAATGGGATTTCAGTCTCTCTCGTTGTTGTCTACATGATGCTGAACAAGTTAATTATTTCTTGCTACAAACGTAGGGATTTCCTTGCATTCCATATTCTCGCGCATATTTCTACTGTCAAGTTGGTTGTCTTACTAAGAGGCGTACACTGCAACAATTCTTCTCGAGGAAAGTGACACTATTTCTTAAAATTCCAACCTCCATTTATTTTAGTTCGTGACTGTATAACATCTGCTTCACGTTTACATTTCACTTTCATCATGATTATCATCATCATCATATTCAGCCGTTTTCTATCCACTGCTGGAGGACGGCCTCACCCATTTCTTTCCAGATATCTCGGTGTGCTGCTATCCTCATCCATGTAGCTCCATTTCATTTACCCATTTGCATTCGGACGTCGTCTCGGTCGTTTCTTTTCTCTAGGAATCCAATGTAATACATTTATCGTCCACCTTCCATCTGTTCGTCTAGCTATGTGACCGGCCCATTTCCACTTCAGCTTCTTAGCAGTCTTGATAACATCCTCTACCTTTGTTTGTGCGATAATCCATTCATTTGTCTTCTTGTCCCTCCTGGTTATTCCTAGCATGCATCTCTCCATTGGCCTTTGTGTGACTCTAAATCTTTGAGTCGTTTGCGCATTCAATGTCCAAGTTTCACAGCCGTACATCATAACAGGTAAGACACATTGATTATAAACTTTACGCTTCAGACACATTTGTAGTTTGCTTTTGAAAATAAAGTGTAGTTTTTCAAACGAACTCCACGCCATTTTATATCTTCTATTTATTTCATCAGTTAACTTGGTATTCGATGTTTTGAGCTGGCCTAGGTAAACATACTCAGCAACTATTCTTATTGGCTCTCCGCTAAACTTTATTTCCCCTTTTGCAGCATGTTGATTGTATATGACCTTTGTTGTATTTAAATTCATTTTAAGGCCTATTTTCGAACTCTCATTATTCAGTTCTTCCATTCTGGTTTGTAATTCTTCAACATTTGAAGCAAACAGAACTATATCATCAGCGAACCGTAGGTGATGAAGATATTCGCCATTAATTTTAACTCCAACTTTATCCAATTTACATTTTGGAACACACTCTCCAGGACCGCAGAAAACAGTTTTGGGGAAATTGAATATCCTTGCCTTACCCCATTTCCAACTTTAAATTTTTCACTTTCCTGATGTAGTTGAATGACAGATATGGCAGTCCAATAAATGTT
>JAGDQP010000746.1:96526-139396 GCA_022664845.1 Lepisma saccharinum
ATATATATATATATTCTTAGACATATTTCCATAAGTACTTGGGATTCGAAACCCTAGCATCAATGCAAGTGGGCTGTCTGTTGCACTAGGAGTCACTCAGATAATATTTGAAGCGCATACGCGAACAAACAGCTAAGTGATATGTTCAAATAAAAAAATCATTAGTACATTTTTATATATAATAGGAAAAATATGAGGCATAAAATATTCATGCTTTGCACAAAAGCGGAATTTAGTCTAACATATCTTCGTGCAAAATATGAATATTTTATGCCTCATATTTTTCCTGTTCCATATAAAAATGTACTCGTGATTTTTTTATTTGAAAATATCACTTAGACGTTTATTCGTGCATACGTTTCGTCTCTTGGAGTGTATTTTGTTATGTTGTTCATCATACACTAATACTTGTAAAAGTCAAAAGCATTTAGACATGGTATTGTTAATTCTTTCATCTTGAACTTCTGTAATTGGCCTTATTTATAAACAAATTAGATGTTTCATATCTTTATTATTTAATAGATATCATTAAATATTTTTATCTATTTTTTTTATTTATAAATTACAAGATGAGATTTCAAACACTACAAAGTAAGATAATAAATACCACTACTTGTTTTAAAAGCATGTAAGACTAATTAATAAAATGTAATTAAAATTATAAAAGAGATACACTTTTTACAAGTACAGTACTTGAGATGAAATCCCTTAATATAGATAAAAAGATATAAAAGAGAGCAATTTAATAGAAAATTGTGGGAGACGTGAGAATTAATTCAGTACAGAATTTGCAGTAAAAGTGTTGGTCGGGGAAGGAGAAGGAGAAAAAGATACGACACATTCCTGAAAATCAAAAAGAAGAGAGAGAATTTAATCGAGAAGAGAAGAAAGTATAAGAGGGAGAAAGAGTTTAGTTGAGAGTAGGGAATGGATGTAGAAGCTTTGTGAAAATGCATTACGCCAATGATCTGAGACAAAGACTTGGTAAAAGCAATGCTTCAATAGTTTCTTTTGTGTCTGTGTGACGGTCGAAAAGAAGATCCATGATAGGCGAAGAAAGGAATCTACTTAGATAAAACGGTTCCAGAAAGGAATCAAAAGGAAAAAGAGAAGAATGATAGATATAGAGAGAATAGACAAGGATGAAAGTAAGAAGACAGAAAGGAAAAGCTGGAACAAGAGCTCTGTTACACAACACAAACCAAGAAAGATAATGAAACACGCGTATCGTAGAATAAAATAAGTTTTCTCTGGTTTGCAACGACAGGAAAAAGAACTAAATACAAAAGTGACAAAACGAGAACTAAGATGAGTACGTTTTACTTTTACTTTACTTGGAAAAGATAGAAGATTACTTTACTTTATTTTTAAAAAAATCTCCTAAGAGCTGTGGAGAATGCAGCATATAAGAAAGATTTTTGATTGTATGTTCTTTTTATTTTATGTGTGTTTTCTGTCATTCTGAGAACAGTCTAATAATGAAAATACTGTAGAAAATGAAATACGTGGAAAAAGGGACTATAGGAGAAAACAAGAGAACATGTTTCTCTTAGTGCTTCTGCCTTCGATTTTTCTACTTTGCATCTTGTTTCTCTTCATATCAGCCTTTATTTCCCTTTTTATTTATTTTCTGTTAGTGCAGTCCTTTCATTTTCTTTATACAATTTCCCTCGTCCTTCTTCTTTCCAAACATGAAGTAAGCTAATTGAATGAAACTTTTATAGTAGATAGCTTTACTTGATGTTTTACCTAGAAACAAGGTCACAACTCACAAGACACATAGCGAACGCAACAGCGCGTGCTCTGGTAACGTGTGCTTCTAGTACGCATAATGCTTTAAAAGTTACAATATGTATATGGATTATTAACGGTATTTGATCGAAATCGTGAGATATCGAATAAAGGAGTATCTTCTCGTGAACTGGCGCCGTAAATAACCAAAGACGTCTCTACCATGTACACATATGGGCATCAATGATCTCGAAAAGCCACTTCTTTAAGAAGACCGAAATTTAGAAGCTCGCGGTCCACTCTGGTGAAAGAAAATATCGCCGAATTTGTAAGATGGTCCTGCGGATCTGTGTCTGTCTCCAGCTGGAATTCATGCCACTGTGAAGTCCGGTACCACAACACAAACTATTCTGAACCACCTACTGGGTAAAAGTGTGTTTGCATCTCCTTACGTACTAGCCTAAAATGCGTCTTGGATTATGTCCCTCTAGAGTTCACTAGGGGCAGGATGAATTTCTGTGTACTTTTGGGACACCCGCCTTCCACCCCTGTCTCTCTACATTCTTTGCACAGAATAGGTTGTGTACTTTCGGGGACTTACAGCACGAGCAATTGTTCGCTCCCCCAATTTTGGGACAGCTTGTCCCTGGGGATTCTTGGATTGCCGGAATTTCGACACTCCAAGAAGCTCCTATGTTCCTTCAGTTTAGACTTCAGGTGTTGCGGGGCGGACTTTTGACCAGGAATCGAAAGATTCTCCTGGTCTTTAGTTCATGTTTAGACCATTTGCTTAGGGGAGGGTTCCCTACCTATCATACTTGCAATTTTATTATAAAAAGAAACATTGATACATAACATTTAGGACAAACACATGGACAACACACGGACTTCACAATGTCAACACAAACATAGACTTGATTAGGCATCTTCTTCTTTTGCTGCCCCTGCAGCGAGATAAGAGAGGAATTTTACGGAAGATAGTCGTTTGTGCCTCGGTACCAGTGATGAAAGTACACGGGTCAGGATGAAGTATGATGAACACCTATTGGCAAGATGTAACCGTCGTCAACATACTGGACCGTGCCTAGGGATTATGGTAAGGGAGGAAATTTCCTTGTTCGGCTAATCCAAGTTTATTCATAAGAGTAATATAAAAAGAGCCAGTGACATTAATTGATTTCCTCTCCCAATCCTGCGCTTTTCTAGAAAGCTAAAGATTAATTTATCTTAAAATAGTTGAAACGTCATAAAAATAACTTTTATTTTTAAATTCATGAATTTCGTTCACCCTGGGATATAAATTATTTTTGGTTAAAACTTCGAGTGTCGATATGATATGATATGTGATTCATGTAAATATTGCGTTAACTTGATGTGCTTCAATCTCCGAAAGTAGATACTTTTGAACGACGTTTGACATAATTTCACCCCCGCACTATGAAAAATTAATTCGTGAGATAGTGCTGTCAAATTTTGAAACACAATGATTTTTTAAAATATTTATGAGAATTATAGTAATAGCTCAGAATAATTAAAAGATGGATTTTTCTTTTGTTAATACTTAAATTCAAACTTCATTTACACCTAACTGGCTATTTCCCGCTTTCCTTGGGAAAGCCAGAGAAAATCCAGCCGAAAAGACAATACTTATCTCTTGCCACTATATTCTGCTAATTCGGTACAATCTAGCAGTGGCAGGACAATATCATGAAAAGAAAGGATAATAATGTATACCTAAAGCGGAGATCTGAATACAAAGTAGTTGAGTAATCATTCTACTGTGTCTAGAAATTTAAAATTTTCAGTTAATTCTTTGTCAGTCTATTGCGGTCGAAAACAAGCGTAATGTGCGTACGACTGGAAAATTTAGTCCTTATATTTCGTTATGAAAGGAAACGTTTGCAACTTAAGAATTTTGTAATAGTACGAAATTTAATTTATGTTTGCACAAGAAAAATGGTTAAAGAAGCTTAAAAGCGATTTTAAATCGTTAACTTTATTGATTATCGTATGTTTATCTCTTAGTATGAAGACCTCTCGTTAGGAATTCATCCCTCGGTTTTGCACCCTCGCGTCATTGTCACCTGTTTTTTTTCTTCAAGTCTTCCTATCACTTGTTAAGCACCACCACCACTACCCTTTTCCAAAAGATCCCCCTCTTTTTTTTTTACTTTAATCTTTTTTATCTGCCTTCAATTCTTTCTTCTTTTCCTTCGTTTCCATTCCCAAGTTGCTTCAATAATTGCACGTCTTTTATTCGCATTTTAATTATTCTTCATTTTGCCATGACTTTTCTAGTAGTCCTCTCTGTTTCTTTCTTTCGACTTTCTCATTCCTCCTTTTCTGTCTCTCTTTCCCTTACGGTTTCCCCTACTTTCTTTTCGTTCACGCTGTTTGAGTTTCTTTTATCTTTGCATTTCTTCACTTCTTTATTATTTTTGTACTTTTTCTTCCGTCGCTCTCAGTCGTCTAGTCTTTTCTTCGCTTTTGTTCTTTCATTTTTTTTCTTTATTCTGTGTGAAACTTTGGATGCATTCTAATGAGTAGTTTTCTACTCATTTCGCACCCCCGAAAAATTTCAGCTTCTCTTTTTTCTCTTAATTACTTTTGTTTTCTCACTCGTGGGTAACTTTTCTTCTCTACTAGCCACCAGATGTCTCGCTACCAGATATCGCACAGGAAAAGTTTTTCATCTTGCGTAAAATAGGACAGGAAGAAAAGGATAATATAAATTTGTTGCAGTAATGTGAGATTTCTCTTCTTAAGAAGAGCAAGAATGAGACAAGATATTTTCTGCTTATATTAGCATTAGGCTTGAATTAAGATTATAGTCACTCTTTCAACTGGCTGAAGAAACAGTTAATGTAAACAAAAATTATATAGAAAAATATACATAGTATATGATGTTTTAAGTTGACATTTAAAAGAAAAAAGTTGAAAATTATTGCTGCAAACATTCAAGAATAAGGTATGAAGTTTTTCGTATTCGAATGAGATTCAATTATGAGAACCTATTTCACGTGGTCCATCACAGATTTCAGATTCTGTAAATAGGAAATCACTTGAGTTCAAGACCAGCTGTCGGGCAACTTGACAGAGGTTTTCTCATGTATTTTTTCAGTTTCACCAGGTAAATTTCGGAATAGTACCTCACTTAAAGGCCTAGCTCATATCGTTACTATCCTTATCTTCGAAAGCGTGCTAAGGAAGGTGATCCCTCACATTTGATGAGTTTAGAATAAAGCTAAGTGTTCAGTTAAAAAATGAAAAATTGGAAAGATACTATTCGTTACTATGTACGTTGTTAATCTAACGTCATAATTTTCTTCCTAAAATTTATTGTTCGGTTTAGAGAATAAGCTAAGACAAAAGAGATTAAATGAGAACAAGTTAGAAGTAACATTTTCTTATTTATTTTAAGGCTTAACTCAGTATGTATACAGTACGGAAAAGTACGCTGAAGTACCACCGAGAAACTTCGTGGGATAACACTGCGTCAAACATTAAGAGGAAATATCTTCACCGGAATGAAAATTCCATTACGTTTTGCAGTTACAGGCTGGCAAAGCGTGTAACAGCTTGTAATATCCCATGTGACATCCTGTGATATAAGAGCTTTATCAGGAACAAGGTTTATTTCAACTTGTGGTGTAAAATGGCATTAATTTCATATATTGATAATGCTGTTATGAAGCTTTAGTTTGAAATAAAGTAATTTAAATGTTTAGAGATATGGAAATAAGTTTTGGTAAAAAGAACTGGAATATGACAGAAAAAGAAGAGGAGTTCAACTGAAAGTTGAAAAAAGCACAAGTTGCTTTTAGGACTCAACATCTAATCAAAGTGAACATGTACAGTCAGGGTCAAAACAAATCATGTTGGTAAGACTTTGCATGATGTTTCTAATCGTATACAAAACCTCACAAGTTACATGTGATCAGGGTCAATTAAGTTCTGTACTAAGTGTTTATCATGAAAGTTGTCTGAAATTGAGTCAGATAGTAAACAAAATTAGCAAACAAATGACAAAATCAACTAAATAATGAAGATGAATTAGTGAACAGCGGTAACCATGAGGAAGGAATGGTACAGGAATTTAGTATTACTCATGATGGAGTTAATAATAATTTATTAAGGAAGATACGGTTACTAACTTATAGAATTGTGTAGTTGGAGAATAAATTAAGTAGCAGAAGAAATGAGCAAATGACAGGTTTTGAAATATAATCCGTTAATGAAGATATTAAAAGAAATGAAAATTTTCTGGATAAAATCATATGTCTGTTTAATGATAAGGGAAGTAAAAGGATGTTAATGACCAGAGATTTAAAGGAAATACCTACATGGGATGGGACGAACATAAAGGAGAGTCGAGTCAGGTTTCTGGAGAACTTAACATTGTACTTTAGTTGTTATCACAAAAGTGAGAAACAAATTTTAAGTAACTTATAATGCTCAATGGTAGGTGCAGCTTATGACTAGTATTCATGCGTTAAAGATCATGTTAGGAATTACCGACAATTTTATAGAAGTTTTTATTCTATTATCATATAGTTGAAATAATTGAAAGAAAGAAATGTTTACCGAGATCTCAGCAGATAAGGTGGCAGGTAGAGGAGAGTTATGAACATAAGATTTGTGAATTGATAGAGTCTTTTAAAAGATGTGATGACTCAATCACAGATGACGAGTTAATCTTTGAGATTACTAATGTGCTTCCTAATGCCATAAGAATGTGCCTACCGGTTGCTAATTATAATTATTTAACGGAGTTGGTTACATTTATGAGAATATATGATAATATTACACGAGATATCAGCATCATGAACAGAGACCTCGTGTATATTGGAACAATAACGTTAATAGACGCCATTATACATTTAATAAGAGATCTGATTTGCAAATCAGTATGTCTAAAGATGCATATTGGAACAATAACGTTAATAGACGTCATTATACATTCAATAAGAGATCTGATTTGCAAAACAGTATGTCTAAAGATGCATCTCAGATTCCAGTAAATCATAATTGTACTATCATGAAGAGTCATGAATTAATTAATGAGAAGTCTTTAAACTACTAGGGCAGATGAAAGAAGAAGCTCACTTGTCATCTGTCATATGAATGAATGTTGTAGTCAAAGAGTCTCAAATTACCATTGATGAAAATGATAATGTTAAGACTTATTTTACAGTAACTGGGCTTCTGTTGGACATATTAAGCAAAAGGTTGCTGATATTTTAAATTTGAGTACAGAAAAAAGGTCTCAATTGTTTAATCTTTTGTTAAAGTATAAATCTGTGTTCAATGACAGACCAGGTTGTCATCGTACAAATGTCTATAAAATAAAATTCATTGAGGAGGTAATCGTGAAAAAAATAGATAGTATCCGATACCTGTGAGTAAAAAAGAAGCTGTGATCAAGGAATTACAGAACTGGGAGAATTGGGGAGCAATCAAAAAAGTCTAAAAGTCCTCATTCAAATGTCTTACAATGTTGTTGACAAGGCAGATTGTGGAGTAAGGCCAGTATTAGATCTAAGAAATTTGAATAAGTACATAGAAGTACCACAAAATAGAGTGGATAATATCAATTCTTTACTAACCAGTTATGCAAGCGCTAACTTCTTTTCGAAGTTTGATCTTTCTCTAGTCTATTTCCAGGTGTTATAGGATGAGGAAAGTATACCTTTTGCATCATTTGAAATAGGTAATCACCAATATCAGTTTGTTCATCTCCCTTATGGTATGGTTAGTGCAGTTGCTGTGTTTGTCGCGATGATGAATATGATGTTTAATATAGAAACTGAATCGTGAATTATAATATATGTTGATGACAATTGTTGTTATACCAAGACTTTCCAACAGGATCTTGAAAAATTAGAAATTGTCTTAAAAATCTTAAGAGATAATGGGCTTACAATCGAATGGAAAAATGTAGTTTTGCATTGCGCGAGATTACCTTTCTAGGTCATATACTGTCTGGATATCATATTAAGCCCAAGCCGGACACTAATAAGGCCGTATTAGATTATCCTCTTCCGAAGAATAAAAAGGACTTACAAAAGTGTTTAGGTCTCTGTAATTGGAGACATAAATACATCAAGCAATATAGTTATATGGCGGATTCATTATATCTTTTACTTAAAAATAATGAAAAATGGAGATGGGGAGTTGAGCAACAACATTCCTTTGAGAGATTAAAGTCTTGCTTAACTCAGGCACTAGCATTAACTCAACCCAACTTGCAGAAAAAATCTATATAGTTTCTGATGCATCGACGGTCGGAATAGCTGGTTATTTAGGTCAAGGTGAAGTAGAGCATAATGAGATTATTCAATATGCTAGCTGTAGCTTGAAAGATCACTAGAGATATTACACGGTGACCGTACTTGAGTGTCTCGCCTATATTTTTTATTGAAAAGTTTCAAGAGTTTTTAAAGGCCGATCATTTATCATCTATACGGATCTTAATTGTTTTCAATTGATAGAAACATAAATAACATATGAAATAATTGTATTACTAGATAGGCTCTAAAATTGCATGATTATAAGTACGAGGTTAAAGTAATTAAAGGTAAAAACAACAAAATTGCTGATGTGGTAAGTCGTTAAACATGCAATCTAGAATCTGAAGATAATATTGTAGGACAATTAATGGGTGTAAATCCTAAGGCAAATTTTGATCAAGGAGTTGGCAAACCAAAATTATATTTGAACAACTTCACAATAGTTCTAGGGATGTTATGTCTTTCAAGGGAAGAAGATTAGCAAGATCACAAAATGTTGAATATATACTATATTGTGGCGATGTATGCACGAAACTTGTAATGCTTTATACTATGTGGAAGGCAACAGCTACGGTGGTGATTAGAAAACTTCAGGAATTTGGTAAAACTATGGACATCCGAATAAGCTGTTAATAAATAATGATTAACTTTAAATTAGTGGAGGAACTTTTTAGTAGAAAATGGGATTAGACAAATTTTGACAACAGTTCATCAACCACAGGGTAATCCTATAGAACGTTATAATCGTGAAGTAGGACGTATAATACGTTCTTATTGTAGTGGTGAACATGTAGCTTGAAGTAAGATTATTCCTGATGTGGTAAAGTTCTTGAATCATACAATTAGTGAACGTCACAATTGTAGTCCTTACGAATTATTTTTGAAGTTACACGATAACGACTATTGGGAGCTTAAATTACGGAATATCAATGAAGGTCAGACTGAGAATGTTATTGGTCAGTCCGAGAATGATATGTTCCAAATTATAACTAGAATTCCTAGAAATAGAAGACAAAATGAAGAAGGAGATAAGATGGAAAATGATATTTGGTTTTCCGAAAAATACACAAGTAATTTGGAAAATAAACAAATTGCCAAACTCTTCATGTTGTAAGAGAGTACATACTTGGTTATGTTTATAATAATGTTGCTGAATTAATAAGACTAAAAATCGACAAATAGGAAAGTTGAATTTAGATAATCTCAAGATTTATCGTTGCAACAAACATTAGCATGATGAACTAGTAAATCCAATGAGAGCATTAGTGCAAGAAATTTAGTAGAAACTTCGCATGTTTTGATTTTACAAAAAATACTAGTTTCTTTTTTCCAAACCCCATGTAACATCTTGTGATATTACAGCTTTATTAGGAACAAGGTTTATTTCAACTTTTGGTGTAAAATGGTGTTAATTTCATATATTAATAATGCTGTTATGAGCCTTTTTGTTTGAAATGAAGTAGAACTAAGTTCTGGTAAAAAGGAATATGACAGAAAAAGAAGAGCAGTTCAACTGAAAGTTGAGAAAAGCAGAAGTTGATTTTAAAACTGCGTTCCTTTATATTTATCGAGTTTATTTATCTCGTATTAAGGTACATCTTAAATATTTACATGTAATAATCAAATGAGACCCAAATTCTTACAGATGAAATATCTAATTTAAATATGCAAACGCCCAAATGCATAATAAAGAATGTTGATAACTTAAACAATCAAAAGAGCTTGTTGATATTGTCAGCTGTAAATTAAAGAAAATATAATTAATTTGCTTAATATAATTAACTTGCTTTTATGCAATTTGAAATTCTTGATCTTAATTTAATGATAATTAAGATAACTGTATCTATCCTGGTTGGAAGACCCGATGGAAAGAGGCCATTGGGAGGACCGAGACGTCGTTGGAAGGACAATATTAGAAGAGATCTTCGAGAAGTAGGTGTTCGTGATGAAAACTGGCTTGACACTGCCCAGGATAGAATCCAATGGCGAACGTTTGTTACTGCGGCGATGAACTTGCGAGTTCCATAAGCCATAGAGTTAGTTAGTTAGTTAGTATCTGGGAGATACTTTAATATAGCCCACGAAGTGAGATATTTTGTGGACATTCATATACTTAAATCTGAGCTAGCCAAACTATTTGTTGGTAGAGAAGAGTACTTCAATTTACTTTAAGTATGCCAAAACTTAGAAATAATAAAGCAAATATTAATCGTTCTTTCCGAAATCGAAGTAGAACATATTCGGATGTAAACAAACCTATATCTCAGGTTAGAGATATTCAAGTAGAGAAACAATATAAACCGTTACAAGCGTGGTAAATTTACCTTAGAGTTTCATGTTTCCAACATCACTAACAGTAGAGCGTATGTGGCATGCTATCGTCAAAGATTTCAAACCTGTGCTCTCCAAAAATGATTACTCCAAGCTTGCGCAGTGGGTGCGGAAGGGATTTCCCGAAGATAATATGTTGTTCCCAAAAATTATCTAAAACAAGAATAGATCGAAATGAGCGTAAATGGCACAAGTTATTAGGAGGTTACAATCATTCGTTTGTGGAAAGTCGTTATCTCAAGCAAGTTCTGTATGCCAAATGCTTTTGTTATAAGTGCGTGGTTGCAAAACAATCAGGAATTTTAATCTATTTTATGACCTTTCAGGCAGACAAAAATCAGGAATGAGAACTACGTACACCCCTTCTACATTCAACGAACATCTTGTTCATTGTTACAGGTATTTGCTCATTTCCCGGTTGAATGGCGATGATAACGTTTATGCTTTTTCTCATATGAAAAGTCGTATTAATCATCTGCATGTCGACGTACTATTTCTTCAGAGAATTTCTGGAAGTCACCTATTTTCTTGGGGGAATCTCTTGTGTACCAATTGCACAATTTTGGAAGATGCATTATTGGGTAGAGTAGGTTTGAACTTTGAAGTATTTGACGATAGAATGTCACATCTGTTCTACTGTTAGTGGCATTAGACCTAAAGTTCTTTCATCCATCGAAGTTTGTCGGTACATTATGTTACCACACTTTAGATTAAAACTAAGTTTATTCGCGATACAAGTTTTCGGATATGAAAGTGCGGACAAAATTTTCGCTAACTATAAAAATAAATGATAAGCCGCGCTAAAGTAAATTTTCACCCTGGACAAGTATCTGCCCTTACCAATTATTATATTCTCTAATGATTTGCTTTCAATATTGCTCTACATTTGCACATTACATGGGAAAGAACATATATGGATGGTGTCTTTCAATTACATAAAACGTCAGTTTTACCGGAAAATTATAATTTCCGTTACTGAAGATTAGCAAAATAGTATGCACAATCTTGTAACGTTGTACGCTGTTAGAATGAATTGGGCTGGAAAACGACCATACATCATTTTAAGTAATACAGTAACATTATATCACTATGCTTATATATTTCCCCGTCCATCATCGGCAATGCCATGATATTTCTAGTGGCTTCATTTTACCGCCTTGATTGTGTAATAAATAACGTATAGGTATTTCTCACATTGTACCTCTCTAAAGTATTTTTGGTATCTGGCGCTGATGGATTAAGTACCTATGGAATGGTTGTGTACCATTTCTGGTGCATGAGTCATCATCTGCTCCTCCCATATTGTCATCTCTACATCAATGTTCCGCGTCACTTTCAGGTGAGAAGGTAAGCAGCGTATGTCCAATTGTCCATGTATTTTTATACATTTCACGTCATCAGTAACTCAGCCAAATGATTGTAAATTGAAAATCAGGACCCAAATTTAAAATAATCAAATAATGAAAGTTATAAGAGACTATAATACTTCGCAAGCCAACAAAATTCACTACACTCCGTTGTCCCAAGCCTAGTTTCACTGCCAGGCGAGAGGGCGGTATGATAGTGCGAGCTGAATGATGCGAGAAGCGAAACGAGAGCTAGGTTGAGTCATGCGAGCGCGAGAGTCTTGCATACTCTCGCGGGAGTATTTATTGCGTCTCTCACCTTGTTTTATCTTTCCATAAACTAGTTTTTTTTTAATATTAAACTGGCACCAAATCATAGCTTACTCTATACCGTTTCGTTGTAGGAAGAACGGAATAAAAATGGCGCTATATACCACGAGTAGGTTATACTACTTCTTGTAACCGCAAAATCCTCACTTACTCATCCGTCCTCGGTGTGGTAGTTAATATTTCTCTCTCATCTTCCTCAGATTCCTACTGCAGTCTCACGGTGAAAATGATCTTCTCACTGGTGATTTCCCGTTATGTTACACAAAAATGAAGCTACAACTGGAGGCTATCTGACGCCATATGCTCTTCAAGTTTTTAGGAAGTACGCATAAACTTCATCACTTGTATTCAGAAAAGTTTACCTTAAGAAAACTGTTCAGAATCTTCAATTCATGTAAAATATAAAATTATCTTTATTGATTTGATAAGAACAAATATATAAGGAAATTATGTAAAGTATAAAGTCTGAAAACTTTATTAGATGACTTGGATGATGAGACGGTTGACGAGATAGAACTAGCATTCCCTCTCAGAATGGCGATGCTGATCTTCTTCAGAAATATGGTACCTAAGTCCTTTGTTCAATTGGCAATCCTGGATGCCAGTTCAAACCTTGATTTTTGTAATTGTAATAGTAATTATAATTGGAATTGGAATTAAAGTTAGGTCTACATATTATAATTTGCTTTTTCCGTTGTTTCTATTGTTCACTGTTTCATGCTTAGCTCTGTTTATTTAAATTAAGTTATTCATAAAAAAGAAAATTTGTGATTTCGAGAAATACGTTGTTCATATAGCAATCATAAGAACGCGAGATAAAAGCGAATCTCTCACTACAGTGAGAAACTAGTCCCTTCTCGCACTTGCGAGGCGAGAATAGAGAACTATTTATTACAGCTTTGGGCACGAGAGATGACTTCACTCTCGTTTGCCTAGCGTCGCGTGAAACATTATCGAAGCGTCAAACGTAATACAGGGTGTAACCAATGTTCGATTTTTAATAAATTACTAAGGGGGGGATACTAAACATGTGATTGCTGATAAGTTTCAAGATAATACATGTTTGTGTAGAAATACAAGAATTTTTTCCATGGTTGGGATGATATTAGAAATTAACAACCGGAGATAAAATCCTCAGGCACCAGGGAAAATCCCCAGAATCCCCCCCCCTCTGACAAATCGAACACTGGGTTCAAACCTCTTTAAGCAAACCAGGGTAGCTATCAATAAATAAATAAATATCAGTAGGCTACCGGTGCCAACTTACCTAAAATATCCCAAAGCCCACACAATCCAATAGAATCCCTTTTCCAAAGAGAGTCTGTAGGCCTCTGAATGGGTAAACATTAAAAATATACCTGTGAAATATCTTCGAAATTTCTTAGTTGGTTTAGGTATCAAGAGAGTAAAATTAATTCCGAATCTCTTGGCCGGGTCTAGGCTAAGCTAAACACATAGAAAAACTCCCTTGTTCAGATCATATCACGTACGGTACTACGGTATAATTGTCACCGTATCTTCAGCGCTTTAGAAACTCAGTTCCATTACAAATCGGAACATCCATCATCAAGCATCAATACGTCCCATTATATGCTAAGAAGCAATTTCATTCTATTCAGCGATCAATGAAGGGCTGAGACATTTTTTTTTGTCAGAGCGGATCTAAGATATGTCTCCTGTGCTCAATGCTTTCCATATTTGAAATTATTAACAACTTAACAACAATAAACTCCACATCATGGTTACTAACAGTAATTTGTAACTGCACCTTTGTACCAACCTCACCGGTTTGAGCGTTGCAACGTGATACATATCATTAATTATTGTGTGCGGTAACGAAAACTTTATTTGTGTAATGAAATGTTTTTCTCATAATGGTTTTACATATCCGACATATAATATGCAAGACATATAGGGAATTTATTTAAAAGAAAATTACACCGCTTCACACGAAGTTTGTTCAGTTTTTCATCTATCGATCGAACTCTGAATACATATTTTGTGTATGTCATCCATCTTATTCTGCGGTCTATAGAAAATTCTTCTTGAAAGTGATTCTTAGTTAGAAAGAAATAAAAGAAATAGAGAATCAATACAATAAAAAATTCAAAAAGGGAGGAAGCAGTCAAGAAAAAGCAAACTGAAATTAAAAAGTATAACGAGCTCCGTCTTTCTTCCCTATCACGACGGCAAAACAAATTCGTGTGTCGGTTGAAGGTGTTCAACTTGTCTTTCCAAACAGGATGCCTGACTTAACAAATGTTGCCAGATCTTAACTTCTTCGTCCTTACCCTCTATTTTTTATTTTACACATTACTCAGCCCATAAACATCACAAAAATGTTCTTATTTATCTACGTCACGAAACCAAGCATTAGTGAATCAGTGCATATGTCATAACAGAAGCTGGGGAAGCAGATAAGAAATATGTATTTATGTATAAAAAGGGGTTAAAATGGGATGAAAAAGACAAAGAGGGTTTAAAAACAACTTCAATCACCCTGTTCAGACAACAGGCGTAGGTAAAGAGTAAGGGTAAAACTGTGATATATGTTGATTCTTTTGCTAAAACATTTCAATAGTAACAAGATAGCTATTTGAGAGCTCGAGGGAGGGTAAATACTGAAAGATTTAGCGATTGTAAGGGAAAACCAAGCCAACTGGTGGTGATTGATGGATACTCAACTAACCTCCCTCGCCCCAAAAGTGCTGAGCAAGAAGGGTGGTGGAAACTAATGGAAGCAGTGAGTTAGGAGAACTGATTTTCTCCTGAATTTGACCTTTCTAGCATTCATTATCGGGTTGTGTGGCCCAAACAAAAACAAGCAAGGAAAACAACTCAGCAACAACGATAAAAGCAGGAAGATTCCAATAGTTATCATCAAAATAACAAGAAATTTCAATTAAATTTCGTTTATCGAAATTAACGGCTATTACCATCTATTTTTATTCTTCAGAGTAACCACTATAAATACACCCCTTTGCGGTAGTGGTCACTTATTGCCATAAATGAGGAATTCTTAAAAGAAAATTAGGCCTATGTTTCAAAATTCAATGAGAAATATTGAATAATTTTATATTTACATGCTGTGTTCTACCTGAGCAAGATTAACCGATGGTGTTTGCTCTTGTCTTCCGTAGGAAGAAGGTGATCATAATGTTCTAAAGACGAACCAATACTCTGAAGCAGATTTCTAATATTGTGTATGCCTATATATTTCTACCGGAAATCGAACCTTGATTACCTACCTATTGATTGCAAGGTAACGAGTGTAACTACTCAACTAGCGCAGACAAAATTGACATTTATTTACTTAAAAATAGCATAGATGGTTTATATACGTGTAAAAGAATTCAGTTGAACTGAATTCAATTTATGGTCTTTAGGGATCTTTTAAGAATCTTCGGCTAAAGTCTGGATGTGGGTGGGGAAAGGATTTGGAAAGAAAGTCGGGCCTAAGGGCCTAGTTTTGAATGCCTGATGTTATTACTCTGATGTTTGAAAAAAAAAAAAAAAAACTAAAAAATCTCAGTTAGAACGACAGGCTATTGGGATTGATCTCAGTCTTCCGAATGCGAAGTCGAATCTCTACCAACTGAAATAGTTGGTTTCGTTGGGTTTTTAAGGTATAAAGGGGTTAGGGATTCCATCGCCCACCTTCAGTATCATTGAACTCAACAGTGATAAGTTGTTAGTCCAATTTAATCTTCACAATTCTTGCCGGCTTCATTAGAAAACCGTTTTCGTTTCTATTTTCTCGGTAACAATCATGTTAGAACGGTTTTAGGGCGTTTTTGACAAGATAAATCGAATGACACTATCCAAAGATCTTTTTATCTTGAACAAAAGTGCCACTTTTCAGCCTCTAAGATTTATTTTTGGCGCGTTTCTGCAGTTAACGTTTGTTAGGAATATCCAGAAAATCAATTTTATGTGTCTTGTGATCGCTACAAGGCACAAGGCGAGAATTGTATATTATTATTGACGCTAAGTACGCAATAAATGTGTTTCGTGTGAGTTTAAAGTTCTGTATATAGGATCTTTGTAAGCTCAGAAAATATATTAATACAATCTTAACTACTTCATCTTCTAAAATAATATTTTTGAGCGTATAGAACAGGTAGGCTTACATGGTTTAGGTAGTAATTCGCAATTTGATTCACGCGTGAAGGCAAAGAAATACAATACAAAAAGACGTTTCCTATTGATTTACACAATCAAATGCCCAGAAACCCACGGTCGGTTATTTGTAGTTGTCAATAGCTAGTACCTTGATGCTACCAGTAGGCAGAGGCTGACCAAACTACGTACGCCACGGCATATTTTCCGCGTAACTTTCAGTGTGTGCGCGGACAACGTAGAAAACAATCAGTAAAGACAAGGTTGGTTGACGTAGTCTCTGGAACCAGGGCACAACTATCGCACAGATTCATAGGTTCTGAGTACGAGTAATCTCTCTTCAACTTATTGTATTTGTTCCATTGATGTGTCATCCTCGTCAGGCCTTCCCGGAACCAAGGTTTTGGAGTGAGTCGTACCCACGCCTGGACAGCTCCTTGCAATTTTTCGAAGTTGGCGAAATGGTAAATCTTCAGGCGCTGATGCATAAAACGCTGCGGGTTATCTGGGGTGAGTTCCGCGATAACCTCCATTTCTGAAAATGTAACGCAACTGTTGTACTGGTGATGGTGGTTGGGATTGCCTCCGTCATTTTCCGACCAGTACTGGTCCTTTTCTTTGTTGGCGTGCGGCTTTCTTTCCAGCCTTCTGCCCAGATGTGCAGCTTTTGTGGTATTACACGCTCTCCACACAATAGTATTAAGCGCATGTGAAGTTCTGCTGTACTTCCATCCTCTTTTCAGAGATTATCTCGCCCAATGGCGTCCTTACTGTACTCTTTACACGCTGTCCGCGCACGTACTGACAGTTACTCGAAAAATGCGCTGTGGCCTACGTGGTTTGGCCCACTTCTGCCTAGTGCTGCAATCAAGTGGCAGGTGACTGCAATACCCAGCCAAATGATCGACCGTGTGTTTCTGGACCTTCGATAGTGTAAATCAATAGGATACGCCCCTGGTACTATGAGATATCTAAAATGAAGTTAATGGAATATCTCTGCTAACATCAATTGTCTGAAAGAAGTAAAAATTGTCATTTTAACTAGTTACTTAGTATACTTCAGCAGCGAAAAGTAAATGATGTGAAAGTATTAAAAGAAAAACTTAAAATAAGTTATAGGCTTCCTGTAAATGGTATTTGGAAAGCAGTGCTTTCTTTTCAGAATGCTATATATAGTTATCATAATGTTTTTCTGCTTTATTGCAATAAACATATGTTTTTAAATCTTTTTTTCTATTATCAATTTAGCACTTCGATTTTGTTTCAATGTGATGAACTCTACTGTATTATCTGAACTGCCATGTTTACAATGTTCTTTGCTTCGCGATTTTTTTCACTCTTACAACTACATTGGAAACATAAAAGTAAAGATATGTATCAATAATTAACTTTATACCATAGCATTTATTTAAAATTAGAAGTTTCTTTTTCGTAATTTGTATATCTTTTAAGAAAAACAATAGTCGATTGAAACCAAACTCTTCATTTCGCAAAACCTAAATTAGTATATTACTCAACAGTTGTTAATAATAGTAGACCAGTACGACTCAACAGTAAGACCAGTACGAAGATTAAAATAGTCTCTACTTTTAATGCTTCATGTGAAGCTCCCATAGCCATAAATTCATCTTTAAATGTCTATAGTAATTCATAATTCACTAAAATTGCAAATGATCAATTATGAATACATATAATGTAATAACTTCTATATTATTTTTAAAGATTAGTTCATAGACAGGAATTAAATTTGAATCTATTTATTGTCTTTTGGCATCTTTGACTCAGTCAGGGATGGAGAAGGTATCGGTCAGGACCTTAGTAATATACCATTGTGGCGTTCTCCTGGTAAAACTGAGAGAAACCCTCAGTTAGGATGATCGGAAGTCTCAGAAACAAGAGAGTAGTTATATTAAATATTAAGCAAATATAAAATACATTTTTATTGAGGTAGCAAATAACTAAATGATTTAATAACATATGATACATGGGTCTGACTTTAAAGAATTGAATCATTAAAACTTATAAATATGATAAATGTTCAAATATATTCGATTCAATATATCGAATGTAATTCGAAAACAAAAGTTTAACCTAGGAACTTTCTTGCATATTTATGTATGTTAAAATCCAAAAAAATAAAAATGAGAAACATGTGGCCAGTTGTTAAGATATGATCTAGAAATAAGAATCTCTGCTGATCAAATTAGGCAAATATTTACTAAATAAAGAATGTCCGTTTAATGTTGCAAGTAAATAAAACAGAACACATACTAGACATCTTGCTTTGCAGGTTTTTATTGTGTCCAAAATTGCAGACTAAAATTTATTATATACTATGCAAGTATTTTGCTTATGAAAAGTTATAAAGATATTTTTTCTTGCTATTTCATATACGGTGCACATTTCCACCTCCAATTATGACATATTTGCTTCAATTTTAGAACAATTTAAACTTTTATCAGGATTGAAACGAGAGAAACGAAAAAGGAATCTATAAAAAGCTTCACGCAATTTAATGCTATTCGTTGTTCCTTACTACGTACGACCTTAGCTGAATTGAAGATCAAAATCGGGCTCTCCTTTAAAAGCGGCAAACTGCTTACAGTCAGAGCCGTAAAACCAGGAGGACTTTTTTCTTTTAACCTAGGAACTTTGTACGCCTTCTTGACATATGTTATGACTCTACGGGGGTGAAGCAAACGACGAACTTGTAGGGCGAATGGAATGTGGGGTTGGGAAGGGGTTTATGTCTGAAAGATACGAGAAGTGGGGTACCTATAAGGTATAAAGTCCCTTATCCAAGAGTCTAGAGGCAAGGAAGTAATTGAAGACTCCCAACTAAAAAGAACGAGCAGTAATAGCAGATAAAGGGGGAGAGGTTATCTTCGAGTGAATCTCCGAGAGCACCCCAAAAGAACGCAAGAGCCAAAGAGGATGCAATGAAATGAAGTAGAAAAGGAAAGAGTTACAATATCTGGAAAGAATATCATACAGTAAAATCTAGGCATTGCGAACTCTTGGTGTTTAATACAAGAACGACTTAGAAACTTCAAGAGAATAAAAGTTTCAATGATGATAGTGTTGTAATCATAACCAAATTTAATTTTGATTCTGATTATATGTATGATTCATAACAGTAATTGAAAATTCTTTACTATATTAACTCTAAATCTTATTGTGCGATAGATAAAAAGCGCACCGAATTTTATAACATGAAGTATGGAAGAGTTACCAAAAATATAAAATAGTAGAAGGAAATTGAAAAAACAGGTGTTAGTTATACTAATATAACTATATTGGATGCTTTAAAACTTTTTTGCAATAAACAAATTTTAAAATAAGATGGCAACACTGACAGTTGAGTGTTTTGGGCTAGAGGTCCTACAGTCGTTTTTTGTAGGGTATCGAGGAATATTCATGCGACATTTGGTGCATATATGTTAAACGGTATAGAATATTTTGCCAAAATTGAATTTTCTAATAAGGTGGCAACACTGGTTACTGTTTCTTAGGGTTCTGGAAACACTCACAGTCGTTTTTCTAGGTTCTCAAAGAATAATGTTTAAAACGCTTTTGCAAAAATTGAAATAAATAATGAGATGGCAGCTCTGACAACTAGAATGCTTTGGGGCTGCGGACACTCGTAGTCGTGTTTCTTATTAATGCTAAGATAGTTGGGATTATGTTGAACTTTTTAAGGACATTTGCAGAACAAAGAAACAACTAATCATTCACTTCCATATGTAGCATGGTCTAGCTAAATACAAGGAGTTCATATTATGCTCACAGGGAGAAGGATGTTACCAAACCGTGGTGTCACCTACCGTCAGCTACCGTAACTTCGTTCTCTCAACAATGGGATTGCGGATACATAAGATCACACGCAGAGAAATAAACTTTTATTTATATATCATTGTAAATTTTATATTTTGTTTAAAATATGCAGCACACTGTATTCACTGTGCACAAAGATACGCACAGATGCTTTGTTTATGCATTGTGTGTATTGTTTATATTTAATTATGAGGTAAGCTACTGTCAATATGTTTAAAATCCATAACTGTGTTCACATGTTCTGTTACTTTTTTTTTAGGAAGCTCTAAAATGATGTATAATTCAGTTGCAAAATAGTTTTACATTTATGTGCTGTTCTAATAGAATGTCGTTATTATCGTAATTAATAACGTGCCTTATCGACTTTAATACGAGTTTTCACGACTGTAATTACTAATAATTTACATGTCGTTGGGGATATGCAGCGATGGGAAATTTGCCTACAATATTTGTGCATATTCAATTTATTTGTAATTATTATGTTATGAACTTTTCAACCTCTTTTCGTATCTCGTCACCCGACTTCTCTATTTCTTTCTTTCATATCTCGTATATTCATAATATTTAAGTGTTTTAAGTTGTTATAATTATGTAAATATTAATTCTTTATTCATGTATTTTGAAATCAGATTGAAATTCCTGTGTTAATTCTTTGCCTGAAGACAAGGTTTCGTGACAAGGGAAAAAGCAATCCCTACCAACAGTTATATTGCTATGAAATGAACCTATAGTATTTTGGAATGTACCTACGTGTGCTTTGGCATCTGTCTTTTCAGGGAGAAGTGCAGAGGGTGGAAAACGAGTACACGAGCGGGCGAGTTCTAGAGAATTTAATGGATAGGTGCAAGACGTGTTTCTTTTAATTTTTAGGTTTTCCCTACCTGGCGAGATGGTTTGATGGTAGCCTACGGGTGTGACCCGCCTAGGCCGGGGTTATATATAAGCTGCAACTGGGATTGCGAGAGAGAATATACAGTGTAATAGTGTAACGTGCCATCACCAGCGACGAATCTTGGCGTGAACGTAGTACTGACGGGGGCGTGAGTATAAATCGCACTAATTTGTACTAATATATTTAATATTAAGTTTCAGGAACCCTTGTCCGAATTCACACCAATGAATAGGGCTTTTTGTTTGAATATTTTCAGTGTTTTAAATACTCGATTAAGAATTTTGCGTTAATATTAACATTGTACAGACAATATTAATGATGAACACTTGCTGCACAGCCATTATCACATTCTTATCAAGTAATAAATCTGGTAAGGATCTAGTTACAACCTGGCTGTCTTCTGAATGATTGCTTCTACGGAAGTAACTAAACTTTATTGATATTTCTGCATTTCTTCGTTATTTTCATAATGGGGAGTTTGCCACTTCCCGGATGAGCATTCGTTGTTTCTGGCGGCTGCATATGAAAACGTTGTTGGCCGAATATCTATCTCTGTTGAACGGCCAACCTGATGCCCAGAAAATTGAGCTACAGTCAATATAAATTCCAAATGCCTTGCGGAGTACACTGTAAAAATAGGAGACACAACGTTCATCCAAAAAATGGAGGCAGTTGAGCTGCATCCACTTTTTGGATTAACCTACACTCAGCCAACATATATGACTGTTCCAGCGTATTTCATTCAAGCAGATTATTTTTAAAATAGAAAAGAATAAAAGGTAATATTCCTTTAAAATTACAAATGATAAAAAAAATTGAAGTGGTCGAGTTTCGATCTAGGGTCCACAAGCTCACTGGTCAGACGCTCTTGCCATTTAGCTACTTTTTTTATAACTGATCAGATACTTTCGCCACTTAGCTACTTTTTTTATTTACTATTGAATAGACTAGAAAACAGGTGTAACAAATACAATTAACTTACAAAATGTAACAAATCTTATCTCACTTATATAGTGAAAAATTAGCTATAACGATTGTCATAGCGGTTCAGTGCACATAACAAATTAATAACTATGTTCATTTACACATAAATGGCTCTGTAATAGTTGCCATATAATTGCTGTTTCCGATTAATGTGCATTGCTGCAAATTGTTCCCTTAGATATTGTACATCATATGTTACCTACTGTATATAATTTTGGTGAAGGATAATGAATATGATTTGTAACGTGAGGCAAAACATGATTCTCCTTTTGGCTCTATGGAAGACCCGGAATACGGGGAAATAATGTTTTTTACTGTATAGTTATGGAAATAACCTCTGGTAATTCTGTTCATAATAACTGTGTATTGGAGCCAAATATTTAGTGCCTCGGGACATTCACTTACTCTATGTACTAGGCTTCCCGTCCTGTCACAAAGGGCACATCGGTCACTGGGAATGATATGTTTTTGATGCAATCTCACTTTATCCGGTCAAATTTTGTGAATGATTTGAAAACCCAAGTGGTGTAACTGCGGCAAATGACGCACTTCCGCTAGAGTCTGCCAAATACCCAGCCATTCTTCCTTGGGATGCCGATTCTGTTCCAACGGCACCTCTAATATTTGTTCATTTCTAAAGTAGATGTAAAACATCTTCACCGACCATTGTTCCACGGGAGTGGGAGCATGAGTCAGATAACTAATGTCACACAAACTGTCCGTGAGATATGGCAACATGTTTTCCCACACCTGGATATTGAGTGGTAGGGATCTGTCTATGTATTGCCATACTGATTCGATCACTTGATTGGCGAAAGAAAATATATATTGGCTCAAAATCTGTATTATTCTATGCACTCTCAATGCCTGTCCGTGAATACTTATGCTGCGTAGATTTAGTCCTTCTTTCTGCAAGGCTAAGTAGCACGATGATCTCTTTACACGAAAAAACATGAGAGTGCCATAGGAAATGTCCGATCTATTGCGAGATCAGTGCTTGGGCTTTATTAGTTATTGGGAGCATTTGTAAGACGTGCGTAGCCTGACTGATGATATATTTATTAACAAATTGGGTTCGTGCCAGCAAGGTTTGAAAGCAAGCCATGTATATTTTTAATTCACTGATCAGTCGTTGAGCTAATCTCTGAGAATTAATATGAATTGATTGTTTTATGCTGGGTGCCTAACATATTCCTAAATAATTTATGGGAAGGACTACAGTTCCCAATTTACTGTATGTTTGAGCAGCTGTCGGGTCCATTACTAAAATTATTGTTTTCTGGGGATTGATTGCTATATTGAACGCCCTTTGAAAGATATGCAGAGCCGCTAGCACCTTTTGAATTTTTCCCTCCGCCCGTGTGATCCATATGGCATCGTCCATGTATACCAAGGCTTTCATTCAATTTTGTCGATATGTCACACCAGCTAATTGGTATTTTATTAAGGTGACTAAGGGCGTTAAAGCCAATGAAACCAAGAAAGGCGAGAGACTGGCACCCTGGTTCAATCCCCGTTCCATACGGAATTCCGTAAGCATTCGTCCGTTTACCTAAATTTTGAGCATGCGAATTTTAAATAAATTCCTCTAGAGCTTAATGAAAACCTGAGGAAAGTTCACCTGTGTCAACACCGACATCAAATATTGAATGTTAATCGCCGAGAAAGAATTTTGAAAATCGGTCGATAGAATTGCAAATTAGGTCACTCCTTGAAATCTATAAGCCTGTATCAATTCTCGCAGGTCCGCCATCATTGTTTGGATCGGTCGTGTTTGTTCCACGCCCCCTTGGCTCTCGTCTAACAGTTCCAGCATGCTTGGTTGCACTCTACGCATCAACGCATTGTCCAAGATTTTATAATCTGTGTTTAGTAAAGATATAAGCCTATACTTTTGAGCGAGGTTCTGTTTTTTGGGAATTAAAATTGCTATAGCAGTCGAAAAAGGCAGGTCCACCGGCCGCACCTGTAAAAATTCCGTGAATAAGCTCGTTAATGTTGGAATGAACTAAGTCTTGAAATTTAAGGTACCATCTCGGTCCTAGGCCATCCTCCGTCGGGGAAGCCCCTTGTTTAGAGTTTGTAAGGTCTGAAAAATTTCTTGCTCAGAGAAGGGTGCCCCCAGCCGTTCTTTGGCATCCGTTGATAACTTTGACCATTGAGGTATAGATAGCATAAATTCTGCGGGCTGCATCTGTCTGACTTGAAACATCTCCTTATCATCTTGTCTGATGACCGAGTAAATATCCGGCCTTCGACTTCGAGACCTTTGTTATTAATGTATTTATTATTTATTTTCATCTTGGCCCGTTTTCTCTCGTTGATCAAATGCGGATAAGCCGGTGCCTCACACACCCCTAATTGCTGAAGTTTCGATCTTATGAACAAACCTTGTTGGCGTTTGTTTTGTGCTTGCCTTAATAAGCTTTGCAGTTATTTTAACTTAGGCAACCACTGACGGTCTTGTTGAACTAACACATTGTTTTGTGCCAATCGTTCGTAATAGTGTTGAATTTGGATTGTTTTGGTGTTTGTAACTGTTGGCTGAATGCTTTGGTTTCAAAATGAATTGTTTTTTAATATTAATCCTCCAACGTGGAAGATTAGTGTGATATTGTTGCAAGTCAGGTAGTACCGCCATATGTTGCTGACCAATAGTATGTATTCCGGGTTTTCCAGAATCGACTCGTTACATTTCCAATGAAATTTACTGACTAGGTGGGTAGTAATCGCTCCCTTCATTGATGCCCTAATCATTAAGTGATCCGAAAAGATTAACCTTTCGGTCCTGATCTGATTGAATTTCTGCCGAAAGTGCTTCGAAGCGTAAATTATATCGATTCTAGAGCTACCCTTCGGATAAAAGTAGCTGTGGCCTGCCAACCCTGGATGTAAGGTTCCCCATATATCAATGAGTTTAAAGTCCACAAAAATGGTTTGAAAGGTTCTACTCATATTACGGCCAGATGTACTGTCACCTGGTTTCCTCGTAGCGTTCATATCTGCTAACACCAAAGTAGGATAGTTGCGATATTTGTGCAATTCGGCCGCTAACACATTATAAAAAATGTCTCTTTCAACGGCGTGCTGAGAAGCACTTTTAGCATACACTGCGATGATTCCTATTTGCTGCACCTTTAAAGAGATAAGTCTGCCAATTTCGTGTAAGAATAGGTCCCTGTAATCTAAATCGCCTCTTAATAATATGGTAAAATCTGCCTGTGTGTCAAAATTATAGTCATCAATAGTTTGATAATTATCTATTTTAAACGTATTCACTTTAGTTTCTTGTAAGGCCTGACATGATTTGTATATAGTATAATCTCAACACTCGCTGCACTTCCTGAATGTTCCCTTCCTAGTAGCTTGGTTAAGGTTAAACGTGACGACAAATAATGTGTGTTGGCCCGCTAGCATGCTATAGCAAGAGCCAAATAAGAAGAGCAAAAGTAACTGTATTAGTCTCATGATACCTCGAGCTTCCTCGTTTATATATATAATAAGTATGAAAGTACGTACCTTTCCTATGGAAAGAACTCTCCTCACAACGTCTGTACTTACGGACTGCCATCACTATGACAATCCCTGTTGGCCGCGGGGGATTTTCTTCTTCCCTTTGCTGTTTTTTTGCTATCTACTCCTTGGTCACTAGCACTCATACTCACTCCGAAACTTTTATCTTTTTGCTTTTTCAAAAGGCGTAATTTTTCTGGAGACAAAAGAGACTGCCCGGTTATATTTTTCCGAGAATGTTCCCCTCTTTTTTAATCACTTCTAACGGTTCCTCTGAAGGCGATAGCGACTCGCTAATTTCTTCCTACACACTTAACTTCTCATTGGGGGACACAACCACTAGACCCCGGTGTCGCTCCTGATGAGCCACACGACCTTCGGGGCTTTATCGTGACACCTCTTTAACTGCCCTGGATCCTGCTTCCTCTTGCGTAAGACACGACGACGAAAAGATTTTGTTGGTGATTCCGCCGTTTGAATTAACATACTACTTGCAATGGTTCTGTCTGTGGGTGACGGGTCAGTCAGCTGGACTTTTTATCTTGAAACTGGCTACTCTCTGGCCGCCTCTCACTCCCGCTCATTCCTGCTCCTTGTCTTCCTGTGTCGTAACTTTGTTCGCCTTCCACTGAAGCTGTTACTTCAGGGTTGCCACTATCCTGCTTTTTCTTCCGTTATTTGCTGACGACCGCCAGTTAAAGTAGGAAAAGTTTCATAGTTAAAAACATATGACCTCTCTCTCTATGTGTTATTCTTTGGGTAGGTTTGGATCCTTGCTCCGCTGTTGGGTGTCCCCTGCGGTTTCCTGTGGCTGTCCTACGATAGGTTGAACACGTGTTCGTATTTTGAAGTTATAAATTGTCATGTACTGCGGGATAGTCTCTGTTAGTTTAAAAAATGTTTTAATCGCTTGCCTGAATAGACGTTCAAGAGTACAGCAGAAGCCGGAAAGAATGTCTTGGACACTCGAGAAACACTTCCGTACTGGCTAAATACTCGACGTCCAGTCTCGTCTTGCACTTCTAATGGAACGTTCCAAACCGCTACCACTGTAGTTTAACTTAACTCCAAAGACACTGGTAATATAATTCGCTCGTTTTAATAAATGTACGTAATTTGACCTCCACTTAATTCTAATATTTGGTCAGCTATCTGTTTTGATGCACACTTAAGGTAACACGATTTATAGTAAGAATCTGCCTCGGCAGAAAGTATATCTTCTGGGTTTACGTATAAATCTCTGAGAATTGCTTCATGTAAATGATCCAAACTTAATCGGGTTTTCAAATGCCCCAATTTCACACGCAAAGTATTGGTTCTTTTCACTACGTCTGTAGGCCTCAATGCTATATCTTATATACTTCTTGTTACAAAAAACTATTTGATAACTAAGCACTCGCTTTTGACTGCACTGCTTGTGCCCACACTCCACTCTGTAGAGCACTGAAATCAGACAACCTCGCCGTAGCGAGGCAAGCACTGAACTGTCCCTACAAAGGCAGTTGGTGTTTCTGGCTTTCCGAGTGATATCTATAGCTAGAGGTTTTACTGCGAAGGAGGTTAATCATTAACACGTTCTTGATTTTACTACGAGGAATGTCTCGCGAAAAAAGGAGATATACGTTTGCTACAGTGTAAAGATTTATATCTAACTTAATTTATCTTCCTGCCAATGCAATCCTTGCCGTTCTCGGTCCACCAGTGAACTGTTTATTGTTCACAATTTAAAGGGAATATGAACACTCAAAATGGCGGGACGTTCAGTGACAAGCAAGTAACGTTACTTCTGTTACTGGATTATAGAATATCCAACTAAGGCTTAAACTTCATCGACAAAAGTATGTAACCTCAAAATTGCCTGCTTAGCTTACGCTTCGATTAGAAAATGACCGAGTTTTAAGCGAAAAATAAGTTGAACGTTCACGGACAAATCACTTTGGCCAGTTTCAACCCATTTTCAGTTAACGTTAAGCTATTACAAAGAAAATGTTTAACTTTAAAATGGAGTTTATTTTTATCAATCTTTCCACTAAAAGGTTTACACTATATCCACGTTTAAGAATAAAAACAACAAAACGCTAATTTTCGGCTATTATTTCTCCATAAAGCGGAGTAACTTTCATGCATTTCGTGTTTCCACTTTTTACAGTGTAATTATACTTTTGATTAAGAGTAACTAAAAGTGATTTTTTAAAGTGTAAAATCGTGTATCTGGGAACTGGTACACGACCGAATTGTATAAATAAGAGTGTGGGGCTTTGTTTGACTCCTGCCACAACTTGTAAATTGAGGATAACAATTAGCTTATTATGTTTTCAGTCTTAATCCAAATTTACTTTGTATTCTAATAACCTATGTGAAGTTTTATTTGCTATTAAATCAGGGGCGGAACTCTCGTGTCTTTCCCAGGATAGTAACGACTGCAGAACTGAGAGGAATCATTACTGTATATTATAGCACAACATATTATATATATTTTAATCTATTCTTTGTGTATATCAATTGGATCTCGAATTTGGTTATATCCTTTCCTGAATCATATTAGATTACCTGATCTCATGACTACTATTGCAACTGTGGTTCAAGTTTATCCGAGCGTTAGATATAAGGTGGAGGGAATGGGAACCGAAACCAAAGTAGTGTCACAAGGTATATTAATCTCACGGTGGTAATGATCCACAAGCTTTTAGTTATTGATAACTACAAATGCAATGCGTTCTATGGTTTGGACAACATATGATATCACTGTTCAGGGTTTGTATCCCTAAACACTAAGTCAATGTTCTTCCGTAGTTGGTGCAGAGTTCGTGTAAGTGTGTGTGAAGTATTTCTTCTTTAACATTCTCCACAGAAAATGATCGCATATTGCCAGGTCTGGATTTCTTGGAGGAATAAAAAAGCAGTTCTCTGCATATAAGGCATTCTGGAAACAGTTCCTGTAACAATGTTTTATTCCCCTGGTCTATGTGCCGAGTCTATGTGCCTGGTCTATGTGCCCCGTCTTACTGTAAAACTTGCTAATTGAAATCCAGAGCTTTAAGATAACAAAATGTCTGTACATGTAAATATTAAAAACATGTAAGCGTGCAAGAGAATAAAATGAAATTAACGTAAAACCAACATCGTTTCATCTCATCTCATGTGGTTTTTCGGTTACTTATATTTGCCCCACCCTGTATCAAAAGCGGTGAGTTTACCCGGAGCATCAAAGGACAATTTTTCTAAATATTACGAGGAGAAAAAAGTTGAGAATAAACTACAGGATTATAAGTAAAAAGCTCACAATTTAAACTTGTTTACTTGATGTTATGCATGTCTCAACTGAAGTAATTGATAGTCGTGTCAATTATTCTACTATAATATTAATTGTCCTTACATCCTATAATCCTTAACATTGATTGGTATATCGTGTAACGTAGTAGCATTACAGGAGACTTTTAATTGTATTCATCCCAATAGAATCAATTTAGTTTGTAAATTTAATATTCTATATATGTGCTTTTTAGTGTATAAATAATATTAATTAATTGATTTTGTATAACTTTTATGTTGCAAGGGGGTTTAAAATGTAAGTATATATAAATGTTTACCATAAGATCTGAAGATCATAGCTATTGATTTGTGTAGTTTTGAGCATAGCTTTTAGGTATGTAATTCTTAACTAAGCAATTTTCTGTTTATAGCGAAACTCAGGTAGAAAATGATTTTATATATATAAATTGGTAGTTGCACTGATTTACTCTGTATGTTCTGTTTATTCTACTTTTATATTTTTTCCTTTATTTCCAATCTCCTAACCTTAGTTTTCTTTAGAAAGCGAATGAGAGAGAGAGAAAGAGAGAGAGAGAGAGTAGAGGCAAAAATTAAACCCTTTATTTCTCGGGCCGAAATCTACTGCCTGGAGAGGAGTTTGTTCGTGTTGGAAAGTGTTTACGGGCTGGTGGCTGAATAGAAATTCCCACGCGGAAGAAAGTATAATGTTAGCTATTATATGATAATATTGCTTGGTGTGTTGGTTGTTCTCGATCTTAAATACACCATATATTTATGGTAGATGTGTGTCATAAGTCATATAACAGATGATGAGAAATGGGTAGAAGTGAAGAAAATTTAACCTCTTGCTTTTGCGATATCAGTGTACGTGATGTTGTAATTGTAATGTAGCGCCCATGCTTTTCTTGAAATCGGATATCTTGTTTGCGCTCACTATGCCAAAGAGCTAATGAACTACTTCCGGGTTATTAGTATGTTTACTTTAATTTTTATGTAGCATAGTTTTTAGATTCATGCAGGGAATATGGAAACATTAAGGTGAGGTGGTAAGGTGAGTAGGAGAGGACCAACAATTTATTGTACTGGTTTTTAGATTTGTTTTGGCTTTAGACATTATACCCAGCAGGCTGTGGTAGGTATGAGGCATTTGTAGAGGAGTAGGGGAGATGATCTTGGGCAGAGGTGTTTATAGTAAGCATAGAACTGGAATGAAGTTGGTATGAAATTGATTAATTATTGATTTGAATAAATCGAAAATTTTTATTATTATCCGCCATTACTCTACCGTTGACCGTCCCGTAGCCGTCAATTACCGCTGGCGTGGCCCTCCGCAATTCGCCGTTTGCTCCCCCTGCGCCGATGTTTGCGAAAGCTTGTATAACGCGATATTATAACTTTAATTTCAATTTTTGGAATTTTCTTTTTAACGGTGTATCAGACATTACAATTTTTATGAAGAAATAGTCTGAGATTCTTCATTTAACTTGAACTTAATTGTATTCTCAGCAGCGCCAGACTCGAATGACCACATTATATTTTAGTACGTGAACAATAGTGCTGAGCAATGTAAATGGTACTAACCAATGACAGAGATGTAGGCTGTTTGGAAAGAGATCCCGTTGAAATGTTGCTTACTTGTAGACACAGTTATTCTTGGAATTATGTCACAGATCATAAACATTGGCACCGTTCTTTACAACCTTTTGTGAAGAGGGTATTAGGGGCGACAAAAGAGCAGGGCTGGGCTTTAATTTTGCTGTTTTCATTATATTAGATATTTGCTTTATTATGATCGGCGCAGTTAGGTCTATCTTTTTCGTAGGCAGGTGGTTGGCACAGAGGCAGTTATAGTCGGGAAAAGAATAGACGACGGTTTATAACTTTCGGGAAAAGGCCGAAGAAAAAGGATAGTCTATTTAAGAGAAAAAATGTATAAATATTTAGAAATTTGTAACGTGTTACCCACATGTAGCTGTATTGTGTTTAGAGGGGCAAGATATTTATGATTGTCGTTTTATAGATGAAGTCTTTTTCGGAAAAGCGAAATGAACTAACGGTAAGGATCAATAGAAGAATAAACAGTAACTTGTCTTGTCTAAATTTAATATTACTATGGTTGCGGGACAATTTGTTTTACGATCATGTTTTGGTATTTTTCTTTATGATTTGTAGATCCAGGATATATGATTGTGAGGCACTTAAGGAAGTATGAGAAGAAGACGTTTTATTAGTAATACAACCATTTTACGGTATTTTGACATCTTGATTAGTAAACGCTGAATTCATCTTTTTCTTTAAAAGCATTTTGTTGTTACTTCTGCGTCAAATAATTCTAAAGAAACATAAATAAAAATAGACGGTTTATTATGTGCCCAGACATTGTAGATCAGAAACAAGAGTTTTCGGTGAAGGCGAATAGAAGGAAACATTCTATGACCGACCCGTTGATTACAGTTAACATTATATTGAATTGAGATGGTCAGATGTTAAGGTTTTATTTACAATGTAGCATTTTTTGGCGGAACACGTGAGGAAGAAATAAATAGAATTTCTTTTGCAAATTTAAAATTGGGAAGATGTTTTCGTCTTTTGGAAAGACTGACAATCTTCCATATTTTTTTAATTTATTTCAAAACGAACATCGTTGTCCGTTAAAATCACGATGGAAAAATCTTGAAACGCTTTTACTTTGATATATATATACATACATACATACTTTTATATATATATATATATATATATATATATATATATATATATATATATGTATGTATGTATAGATAGATAGATAGATAAATAGAAAGATAGATAGATAGGCAAACGGAGCTGTCGCTTTATTATTTAGCTATTTTCGTTTGAAAAGTGAGCGGATGAGTTGTTTTTGCTGTTGCGAATATTATAGTTGATATTCTGTGGAAGCTGAACTTTCAGTTACATTCTTATCGTATTATAAGTAAGTATGTAACTATTTTCTATTCATTTTTATATTTTATTAGATCTTGAAGTGTATACTAGTAACTTCGTTACGTTGTATTTATTATTGAGAATCACAAACATCCATGCCCCTGGAGGGATTTGAACCAGCAACTGTAAACATATTAATTCTGCGCTATAGAACTGAAGTCAGAATAGGATAGGTGAGAACATATTATTTTCGAATTTAGAAAGACCATTTTTGACTGCCTTGTTTGATTAAATACATTTGTTTAAATATATTTTTTTGGCGTAGAGAGGGTTGGAAACATTATTTAGTAAAATTGTTTAGGAATTGTTTTAATTAATTTAATTAAGAACATGTATAGTAAAAGATTCGCTTGTTTTAGATTGTCAGTTTTTAATGTCTTACGATGAATTTCGTTTATGTTTATCGGAATGCTCGCTCGCAGGAGTTGAACCCGGAACTGTCTAGTTAGAGACGGAAGAACTAATAAAAATACGTTTCGTGTACACTTTTTTCGTCTTTTTAAGTTGCATTATATTGTGTGCTGTCAGTCAATAGAATTCCCCTTCTTGAATACCAAGAAATTACTTCATCGGGGGTAAATAAAGTACTGGTGCTTGCTAAATTATTAAAAATGATGATGGTGGGTATTCCGCACGAAGGCAGGTTTTGACCTGAAAGTGTCGGAGCAAGGTGAAGTGCGGATGATTTGTTACTGTCTTTTATTAGTTGAAGTTCACCTTTTAAGATTAGGAGATTCAGTTGAACCTGGGTACTTGTGTTGTTTGCGCTAGTTGGAAATTAAATATACTATTTATGTGAATGGCGAAGTAGTGGTAGAACGCATATTTCTCAGTTACAGTTCTATGCTCAATCATTTTTACCTTCAGAACTTGCCTAAGAATAACGAAGCACACTTTGCTAATCAATTTGATTGTAATGAATAGGTAAAACCGTGCCAAAAGTAGAAAGTTTCGCGGAATTCGCAGAACACTTTGATTGCCATTATTTTTATTCATGCCACCTCACCTAATTGCATCATAATGTTGGATAAACAGTGATCCGACTAAAAGTCCTTGTATAAAATCCCTGAAACCGAACCCGGGACACCTTGGAAACAGGTGACAGTCATGTAAAACTCATTTTCTCCATCTATTAATATTATGATTTATTAATGAAGTAGTTACTTCATTTTAAAGCATGTTAAATGAAAGAATGATCAGAAATGAAGAATACTAGGAAAGGTTATGATATTTAACAATTTAAAAATATTTATCTCGTCTTGAGAGAAGCTGATTTGAATTTTTATTTTAATTTTAAAACCTCTAAGCAGTTTTTACTTTTGACATAGGCATTTTTATAACCTTTAAGCAGTTTTTACTTAGATCGGAGGGATTTTTAAAACCTTTAAGCAACTTTTACTTAGGCTGTAGGAATTTTTAAAATTAACCAACTTTGGCTCAGGCCGTAGGGATTTTTAAAAAAAACACTGAACATGGCTTATTAAGACTGGAATTAAGAAAGTGGAAGAACACATAATGTTTGTGCATCATAAAACTTACATGGTATAAGCTGAGATTGAACCGACGATCCCAAGCACGAGAGGCAAACGTTTAGTCATTGCAACTCCTAGTTCAAGTGAGGAATATATTTTGTTAGAAAGTTTTTGCTTAAATCTACACTTGTAGATAATATTCATAAAAATATGCATTTTGTACACTTGTGGCAGGTAGAAATATTTTACTTAACTCATGCCTTTGTATGAAGAACTATCTGTTTTCTAAGAAGCTTAAGTAAACCTTGGCTGCTGGAGCCAGATGCAGATGCAGTTTCCTACAGTTACTTTCTTTTGCTGCGCGCTAAAATCAGGGTTGACAGTACTTAACATTTTGTTGGAATTGAATTATCTTTCTCAGAAGTGAGATGTTTTTTTTTGGTAAAGTGTAAAAGAATTACTGTTTAAAGCATATAATATGTGATCAAATATTGATTAAGGTTTCCCTAAAAAAAACAATTGTTTTCTTCTCTTATTTTGAAGAAGTAACTTATAAAAGAAGACTTTAAACCGCCAGTTGTTGTTAAGATGTTCAGTATATTTTCATGCTGAGTCGTATAGCTTACAAGCAAACATACTGATGGGTCAGAAAAAACTTATATTTTTTATTCTGTCTTGATTGGATGTGAAAGTATGTGCGCAAGCAAATTTTGGCCACTCGAGGGCGATTGGTTTGGGAGAAATCGATGATACAAAAGTCAGATTTTGTCTGTGAAGACTGAAAAAAATTCCGAAAATACAGCTGCGATTTTAAATTACTGAAAGAAATGGAAAGCAAATATACTGTAATTTGTACTGGGTGACAGACATTACCTGTTGGAGGGTATGTTCATGATGGCCGCCATTTTGAAGTCCGCCATATTGAATATCGGTTGATATTTTAAAATGGGAAGGGGGTCGTGTATTATGTCATTCTGGGCTGGAATTTTACGGAAAATAAGTTTCTGAAGTAATTTGTGCTCTAAATGTATTATTTCGGAGATAATTGAAATTTATACTAGTATGGGGTAATTAATGCAGTAGCCTGAAGACACCGATTTCCTTTTGAAATAACAACGCAAATGAAAATCAAATGTATTCAAATTGTTCCTAAATATAGTGTCCTATCGATGTGGATAATTACCATCATGGTGGCCACCTTGAAGTCGGCCATATTGAATATCGTTTGATGTTTAAAATGTGAAAAAGGTCGTGTAATATGTAATTCTGGGCTAGAATTGTACGGGAAATACGTTTCTGAAACCTGTTTTATCATAAAGTGATTCCCGGTTGAGTTGATGGGATGTGGTACTCAAATGGAGTAATGGATTAAATATCTTGGAAACACGCCTTGCTATTTCAATTGTTAGAAAATGAAAACTTAAGTTTTCATCTTCCTAATTACCCCATATCAGCATCTTTGCATATCTTACTCTTGTCAATACCCTTCATTTTTTCTGTAGTAATCCATTTTATCAATATTATTTTCATCCAGAACCACATCGGAACGCTTACCAAAGACCAGACCAAAGATTAGAGCGAAAGCACTCAACGAATATTTCCAACATATGCTAATAGTAATTTGCTAAATCATACTATAGTCTATTTGAAAAATACAGATCAATTCGTTTTTAGAAAAGACATTCAAATATCGTACGAGTGAATTGTGGAAATATACCATAGCTAATTCAGAAAATATTCTCGAAATGTTTTTAAAAGGCGATACAACCACGGCGGAAACTTCTGAAATGTAAGTTTAAAAATATTTTCCTGCTGGACAATCTAGATGGGCATTTAAGATAATTTGGATATAAAAAGTGTAAGATAGAAGTCATGTTTTTTACAGTAACATGAAATCGACAGTTGTTCTTGAATTTGGGTTTACTTTGGGTGTACCAGATCTCCAATTTCGATTCATCTGGAGCATATGAACAGTATAAGTTGTCTCTTACTGTCGTAGTCAGTTTTGGTAATTCATTTTTTATTTATTTTTGGACAAGGCAATCGTTATTACTTGATGAGAAAAACACGGTATGAAAAGTGCATTTTTTTAGTGGTTTTGGGTTACGAACGAACTTTGAATGGACGTAGTAATCTATTTAATCAATGTCCAAAGAGAGAGAAGAATTTCACCAACATACAGAATACCGTATTTGACTCCCTGGCTGGACCGTACAAATCTTGATTCTTTATTTTATATATATTGAAGTCAGCCAGTTTACGATCTTTATATGATCAAACGAAAGGCCAAAGCAAAAGTTGATGTAGATAGGTCTAGCAATATGGCTTTGGTGAATGACAATTAATTTTATAGTGTTCCCAACAAACTTGGAACGTGTTTATACATTGGAAGGAGAGGAAAGGAGAGAAAGACGAGGACCAATATAAAGTTTGTTGTAGATGGGTCTGACTCTGCGAATGTGAGTTCCAACAAGGTTCCTGATCGGTCGTTCATGAACTACAATATCTGAATCTACGCATCGGAAGAAGACATATCGCTCGGTCTTTCAATAGTCAAGAGATAACCCCATACAAAATTTGATGTAGAGTTATCTAACTGTTTGGATTTATATAACACAGATACATAAATACACATACAATGCATCCTGGTAGAACAAATATATCTAGAAACGCTTAACATGGAAAACATCTACGTATTATTCATGAGTACTGTGTAAACAGCTGTCTTTTACAGGGGTATGCTTATTGCGTCAGAGAAGAAGCTTGTAATAGACAGACGATGTTGATGCTAATTTTATAAGATTTCATTTTTTACATGAGTAATAGTGTACAAGTGTTAAAAATTATACAAATCGATTTCCACACTATATTCACATGTCATAATCGCTGTTATTCCCTGCGATATTTAAAAGAGAAATTAGTTTTTCGAAGCTATTACCCCATGTAACACCACATTACCTTAACTCTTACAATAATACATGTACAACAATACTGACTTCAGAAACGTATTTCCCGTAAAATTCTAGCCCAGAATTACATATTACACGACCCCTTTCCATTAAAAAAAAATAACCGATATTCAATATGGCGGACTTCAAGATGACTAAATTATCCACATCGATAGAACACTATACTTAGGAACATTTTGAATATATTTGGTTTTCATTTCTGCTGTTATTTCAAAAGGAAATCGGTGTTTTTAGCGTATTGCATTAATTACTCCATACTAATATAACTTTCCCTTATCTCTGAAAATAATATATTTAGAGCAAAACTGACTTCAGAAACTTATTTCCCGTAAAATTCTAAATCAGAATTACATATTGCACGACCCCCTTTCCATTTTAAAAATCAACCGATATTCAAGATGGCGGACTTCAAGATGGCGGCCATCATGAACATACCCTCCAACAGGTAGTGTCTGTCACCCAGTACCAATTACAGCATATTTGTTTTCCATTTCTTTCAGTAATTTAAAATGGCAGCTGTATTTCCGGAATATTTGTTTATCTCCCAAACTAATCGTCAACGAGTGGCAAAAATTTGCTTGTTCACATACTTTCACATTCCAATCAAGACAGAATAAAAAATATAAGTTTTTTCTGATCCATCAGTATATTTGCTTGTTAGACAAGGGCTTCTCAACTTGGGGGTCGCGACCTCTAAGCGGATCACGGGATGTGTAAGAAGGGTCGCGAGGGAAGGTGAAAAGTAAATTTAACTATTGTTTTGGTACGTTAAAGCTAATAAATTTCAGAGAAAGTATTTTATTTTGCTTGCTGTTTTTAATAGTTACTAAAGATAATGTATTTTGCTGAATAGTTTTGGATAGTATAATTATGATATTTATTATAAATACAGGAAATAAACATATTTTGAAATGAAATGCTTATATTACACAAAATAGTATAATTGTGGGTCGCCGGCTAGAAAATATGATGAAAGGGGTGTCGCTGGCTAGAAGAGATGGTGACAGGGGATCGCGGGATGAAAAAGGTTTAGAAACGCTGGTTTATACCATTAGGATTTACAGTTAGAATCAGTTAATCTATAGTTAGTAAGGCTAGGCAGAAGATCAGTAGAATGTTTAAAGATATTTGCAATTCAGTATTTGCAGAATATTCATAGAATATACTTTGGATATTCCTGGAATATTTGAAGGATTAAGAATTATTCTTAATTGAAATAAAAGTAGGATAAATAAAACAATTTGAAGTTCTCCTCACAAATTAAAACTATCATAGATTATCCCTCATAAATTCCAATTATGTTTAAATATATTTCAAGGATCCATTATGGAAAGCATGTTTTAAATGCGAGATTTTGTATCATATTCTGAGAATATTCATAACAAATACATATCAAGATAAATTATTTCCATCTAACTAGTCCTAGCTGTTCCAAACTAAGACAATACAAACTATTGTGTTTTAATATCTAACACTGCAATTGTCAGCATATTTTATAAGAATTATTGGTTGCGTGGGTAAATGATATCAAACGATTTTAGCCTCCGCACTTTTAGTAGCCTTAAGTTATTTTCATCCAAGGAACAAAAAACACTTTTTATGATACAGAAGAATATAAAACCGATACTTGTCAGAATGTAGAAATATGAGTTAGACTGCTGAAGTGTTATAATTGAACACATATTTAACGCAATAGTTTCGTGAAATCCCATTTCAAAGTAATTATATGGCTGTCTAGATTATTAGGGGGGAAAACTTGCCTTTCAGAGAAAACGTTTAAGGTAGCACTCGTAAGGTTCATATAATAATTTTAGTTGTATAGAACTTCTGCTGACTCAATTCTTTGGATTTAATAACACTAGATAAAAACTCAAGACGGTTCTCTTCACTTAGCGGTGTTCCATGAATTAAATATCTCATAAAATCATGTTCACTTTTCTCCCTTTTTCCAAAATGCACATGCGAAACAAAGCACAATGTCTTTAGTGTTCCAATTACGAATTGATTCCAGTATACAAGGTTAATCAACCCATTTTGATTGACATCCACTGGAAGGCTTTGCAGGCAATGAAGATGGTAAGTTAAGAATGATATTTTCACTGCCGTTCTGTACCATGGTTACAACAAAGCTAAAGGTTTAAATTTCAACTAGGCCACTGAGCACCTGAGTAAGAAACAAGGTTCAACTTGTTCCTACAATTCCATTGAACATTAGAAATGTGAGTAAGAAAATTCAAAGAAGAAAGAAAATTCAAAGAAAACAAGTCTCAGCTTGTCTATAGAGTATAAAACATATGGGTGAAAAGATACAGTACTTAAATAACAATCATTGTCTATTCAAAACTTTAAAAAACTTTGTGAAGATTAAAATGAAGGTAGCTTAACGTGAACGGTAAGTATTGTGCAACATTGTGCAATCACAAAAGTAGTTAATTATTTACATATTTTGAGTAAACAGAAACACTTTTATAGGATCATTTATTCAAAATTCTTAAAAGTAAATTCACTCACTATGTGGTTCTGCATTATGGTCTTTCTCAATTAATTTTGTCTTTACTTCAACCAATCTGAGTAAAATAAATTGCGAGGAAATTCTTTAGAAAATTCAACATTATCAAAATGCACATAATTTAAAAAATAAACATGATAAATATGGAAAAATCAAAGTATTTATATGTGTCTCTCCTCATAATCTGGTTCTACAATAACGTCTTTCTCAATTAATTTTCTCTTTACTTCATCCACTCTGAGTAAAAGTAAATAGCGAAGAAAATATTTAAAAAATTCAACACTATCTAAATGATACATATTATTTGAAAGATACACATGATAAATACGAAACAAGTTCACAGCATCCATTATCAGTCTATATATGCGTCTCCTGAAAGATATTTCTTCAACTACAGATCGTGTAACAGAACGATGTCTCTGGCGATTGCGTACATTATAGAAACATTCAGCACACATTAAGGGACAATTGTTTTTATATTTCTCGTTTCCGATAGCTTCTAAAATACACTCATCATCAATTATATAATTCAGACATCAGCATGAATTTTTAATTTCACTAGAACAGAATGTGGTAGATGAAACTTCACTGTTCTGCATAACACTTTCAGTTTCCTCAGCACTAGAAGCACAATACTGTTCATCACTGTCTGAATTAAATTCTACCTCTAAGCCTGAGGTAGATGCAGTACGTAAAATACCGGGAAATAAGCCTCCATTCTCTGACAATGATCCATCGCCTTCTTCCGTACTATGATCCTCGTAAAAATGCATGATACTAGTACTAATGCCTAATATCATAGCTACAGCACTACTGTGCACAAACATTTTAAAAGTAAATCAACTTTGCACGTCATAACCTAATTTGTAAGTAACAAGATTCAACTGGTTCTGTAAACACCTGTTATCATGAAAGAATGCGTAGGAACAACTTCTAGTACGTTCGCAAGCATAACAATGGCACAAACAAAAATAAACGAACACCTGCACAGTCAAATTCTTAGAAAAGCTGGCGCATGTGCTAATATGTTCCGAACATAAAAAAAAGCAAGAAAAATAAATAGATTGTTAAATGTCATTTAACTGGCGCCGCTGTCAATCAAGCGACAGACATAAAAAGAAACAAGATATAACCCGGTTTTGATCTTAATAATGAAGCAAACAAAAATAAACGAACACCTGATTTTAAAAGGAAACCTGTGCAAAACAATTTCTAAAAAGCCAGGGCATGTTCTACCATGTTCCCCGAGGACAAAAGTTGTAAGGCAAAGAAATTTTCCTCCAATCATAACAAACAACTCTACGCATGAGCAAATCGTGACCCCCAAAACATCAAAAGCTGTAGGAGTAACAATTAGTTTTGAAACAGATCTTCTATGTGTCAGTCGCGAAAACGTATGCTGCACGTTGACGGAAAATGTACCAGCATTCTTCGTCAAAATAAAATTTTTATTCCCACACTAAACATAAAATGATGTCCTTAATAGAATCCTATAATAAATTTAATCTACCGCATCACCTTATACGATTTCGCGGGCGCTATACACACGGTCTCGCGATCACGAAGAGACCGTATAATCAGTTCCGCTATCAGGCAAGCGGTAGGCAACCACGGGGCGGTAAAACCACGATTACATTAATCCAATTATTATACCTTCATTAAAATATCAATCAAACTGAAGTTTCCTCATCTATAAACGACCCTAGGTTAGGAGGGAGGGGGTAAAACCTAAGCTAACCCCCAGACCAATACCTCATACCAAGTACAGCCTCACTGATCTAATGGTTAAGCCTACAAAGCAGTTTAAAAACCAGTACAACAAGTTGTTGGTCATTTACTACTAAGGTGGTCTGACAGTATGATTCCCGCATGTGAATTTGGCGGGAATCAAAAAGATCTTTTAATTCGATCTCTCTGGAATATATAAAGTATAGTTTGAGATGGGATGTGATCTATTCAGTATTAGTGGTCTATTCACGTAGATTGTTGAAGTATATTCGATAGGATTGGGATAATGCATAAACCTCGGCTGGTTCGAGGAATGATGAGGTTGTGGTTATAACTGGACTCTGCTGAAGGTAGTCAGGGGAACTGATGGCTTGATATTTGTTCTCTGGTGGAGTCGTACATATTCTTTGTTTCTATAAATATGTGGAAATAAAGTAGAAACGGACGGAGTAGCTGGTTGGTATACAAGGGTCTTAGAGTAGCCACTGGTCTAGTAATTCATAACAGTTGGTTTATAGATGCAATTTTTGGTTCCAGTAGACGTAGATTTAGTCGGAGAAAATTGGAAGTAGTTGATGTAGAGTATAATTCTGGGATAATTTGTGTAGATGTAGAAAACCTAGTTTTCGGGACTTCATTGTTATTTTGAAAGAGCTTTTGGTTCGTTGAAGTACAGTAGAATGTGTGCTTTGTGTTTTAGAAGTGTATCTTCGCGTCTTGTATATTTTTTGTCTTTAGTGAGAAAGCTGTTAAATGTAATACTGACGATTACGGCGTTACATTGGTGCAATCAAGAAGATTACATGGAAACTTTGTCTACTATTTATTATTCTGGTAAATGTTGGCTCTAGAGTCTGATACCACCTAACCGACTTGCGAGAAATAATTTTATTTATTTTATATTGAGCATATCAAACATAAAGAATATTAAAGTTGACCAAATGTACAATTCAGCACCTAATACAGAGAATTTTTCTACCAGAGAATTATTTGCGAAAATTAGATTACTGCGGAAGGTCCCTTCGTAACAGTATAGATCATGAAGAGCGTGCGAGAAACACATTGTAGATTTCAGAATTGCTCCAAACCTTCTGATTAAATTAGGATAACGGTACAATAGAGCACCACCATAAGCATTTTTCATAAAGATGGAGTAAAACCTAAGGGTATAACGAAACCTAAGGATTGGGGTATAACGAATTTTATGGGCGGTAACAGCAAAGCATTTTAGAATCAGGACCAAGTTTCTAAAGAAAATAAAAGGATGTTTTCTTTCTTCCTTAGCATATTTGAGTATTGTAAAGCGAATAGTCAAAATTGCTTGGAAGTTAAATAGTAATTTTATTTCTCTTCCTTGTTGAGGTTTTATGAACGAGGACAAAAGCTAAATGACAATTTATTTGCACATGATTTACACTGAGTACCGGAGAAGTTCCAAGGCTACACGTTCGGCCTAAAATTATTTGTATATTAAAAGAACTAGATCCTGCAGAAAAGCGTCTCGTATGGTGACATCAGTCATATTTAGCTTTTTATGAATTATATTTTACCGACCAATCGTAGCACACAAACGTTGAAAATATGTGTATTTAATTTAACGTTAGTACCGAAACATTATTTAACCGTTGTGTATATACCGGAGTATCCACCTGTTCAACGGTTTATTCGACTGAATAATAGTTTAGAATCAGGTTGAAATCAATGTTTAGAATAAACGAAGAAATGTATTTTAGAATAGATTTTAATCTTGTTTATGCACACTTGTTTAACCTTTTCCAGTGGCGAAAACAGAGGAGCTGTCTAGTGTCATACATATTTAGTTGGACTTCGCCCGTTGCTTTGATAGTGATATATTAATTTACACTTTATTTTTAAAGAAAAAAATATTTTTAGAAATCATTTAATGGATAATAAAAAGGTCAAAAGTGACAAGACTTTCATAAAATAAGCTATATTTAAGGCTATAAGCATTTCGTATATTTGTATGGCTAAATGCCTCACCAAATATTTAGCCCAAAATAGGCCAAATTGGCATCACTGCCACCTTGCAAACGATGACATCACTCCGACGGAACAACAAATTCGTTGCGGAATGGAATTGCGCTAGGGCCGTGATCAGTCGGTTATCGAATGAGATTCATTTTAGAATACAGATTAAATTAGATCTACTTTCCATGGAATTAAAAAATAATATGAATAGAGCAGAGAATAGGACTAGTAAAAGGAAAAAATACCGGACATTTAACGTCCCATTTTGAGGTCGTACCGGACAAGGAAGTCGAAAACCGAACAGTCCGGTAAAATACCGGACAGTTGGCAACTCGCGCATCCCGGAATAAGGTTGGGGAAAGGATGTGGGAAAGAAGTCGGTCAGATCTAGTTTCGAAGGCACAATTCCAGCAATAACTTTGTGTGACTAAGGATAACCATGGAAAAGTCAGGATAGCCACCGTGGTATCGAACTAAGGACATACCGAACACAAAGCCAACACTCTACTAACGGCTGCTCAGTGCGTGAATAGTAGTATACACCGACCGATTCACTCCATGATTTAATTACGCAGTAATTGAACACTTGGTTAATG
>JAGDQP010000747.1:0-73145 GCA_022664845.1 Lepisma saccharinum
AATTTTCCTGGAACAACTGCACACCACGATACCCACAAGAGACTTTAGGTTTATACTGGAGTAATTTGCAGCTTCACACAAAAGTCGACTATTTGAGAAGTTAGGCCATTGCACAATACCAGTGAATCTATCAGAACTTCCAGTTTGGTGGATGTTAAGAAAAGATAGGAGCATAAAATAGATTTTAAATATGAGTTTTGCAGATGTTTTAAAGGATTTTAAACTCTAATAATGTTAAAGTTGGTATTATATTCACGAGTTTGGGAGTGCCACCTCAATGGATAAGGGTCCAAAAGAATCCCTGCGGAATACTTATATCAAGTACTATTCTCATTTATATAATACTGTGATGAACACTTAAGCAGCATACTGCACAAACACGTAACATGCTGTTAAATTTACAAGTTTATAGAAATAAATAACGAAGGATTTAAATACATGAATAGACTATTATCGATTCCACCAACCAGCGTAACATAAACATATACGGAAATGATACAAGGCGATTCTCTGAGTTTTAAGTATGCAAGTAGAAAGTAATATCTGGTAGTATACAGTTCTTTAGTTTTACAATTTGAGAAACAACGTTTCATCAGATTTAAGAACCATAGGAATATTCACTTCCCAATATTTACCTTGCAACTATACGCTTACACAACAACACCTGTAGAAGAAGAATTATCTGACATTCTGTATCAGCTGGGCTCAAAGTTAAGTTTTCCAAAGAGGTTCAGACGATTATATAATCATTGTCTTAATTTCAGTGTTTAACCATAGTGACATTAAAACACAAGTTGTATATTATAAGATCGGAAAGACAACTTTATAACCGGAACCACTATGATGTCGATAATATAATGGTGAAATTTTCATTACACATAATTTAAATCATTACTCTTCCCCCCTAATTTTCTACATAATTAACAAGAAATTTCGACGCATGTCTAGTTTGTAGATCTTACGTAATTTGTGCAGGAGTGGTGGTTCAAAGCTACTCGAAAATAAATTAAAGGTAACGACAAAAGATTAAAAATATATAAAGAAATATCTTCGTTTCGTTTCACTGACGATTTTACTAATTTCGATTGACGTATTATAAGCAAAGTGAGTAAAAGCAATTACACAACCATCATACTACTTCCACGTTAGTTGAAGGTGAAAAAAAAACATAATTCATGATACTAGAACCGGGCTTTCGGAACAATATGCTAATTAAATGTAACCCATTGAAACGTCTTTTCAAGAATTGCCACTTATTTATTTACTTTGATCTTTACATTTTTGTCAATTCTAACGACCTGTTGGCCTAACCAATTCATAGTCAGGTTTGCACCGAAGATATTTTAGTAAAGTTTAAGACTGAAGAGTGCAGCTTCGAGAGAATTTACTTCTGAACGAAATTCTCATGGGTTGAATACATTCTATGCTGCATTTCCGTAATCTTAAAAGTCGCTCGAGTGGAATCCTTGGGTTCAAATTCTGTTGTTATTTGTAAAACCGATAGGTTATCGTAATTATTGGTCGCGATGTTATGCCACTTATTAGTATAGTGTCTGTGACTGTAAAAGTGTTTTTCGACATTCTCCAAAGGGACGTTTTCTTCTTTTATTTTCAGAAATTAAAACTTCAATGTATGACCAGCGCTTTTCTAAAAAAAAAAAAATATGTATGTATACTGTGAACGACGGAAGATTTACTGTCGTCCTTCGAAGACTATTTATTGTGAAATATCGGTGAGAAATACGTGGTGAACTCTGGGAGTTCATTATGGGCCTTAACTTTAAATGTCAGATGGTAGAGGCTAAATTTGGGATTTTAATGCAACGAAACTCTGCTAAACATAAGAACTACTTGGATACAAAAGGGTTCTGTTACCGAGTTAATTGAACGCAACATGATTACATTTTAACACACCACGTTTCTTAACGATGGACAGAATAAACGGGTTTTACCGGAGTTATTTAACTTTGAGCAAATATTATTCGGGAGGTGACACTTAAGAAAGTCTAAATTATGCCAGACGCTAGAATTCGCAATATAAAGCAGATCCTCTATTCATAGCTGAAATTTAGTTGAAGTTAGATGTTCAATGAATTTATACAGCCTTTGATTCCGTCACAGCGAGATGATGAAAATGTTCAAAAAAAACTATCTTCCTTCTTAGAATGGAGTCGATGCTTTGGCTGGAGACCTCTTCTATTATACTGAAGCACTGAAGGCCCCTCTATGGAACTGAAGGTTTTGGTAGAATACTGATTGGCTTTATATAGCAAATTGTGCATACAGTAAATGTGTGTGTGTGGTGTTTGTCTGACATGACTCTCCTTTGAACTTTAAGTAGGGCGAAAGGTGACGTTCCCATCATAAAGAACATGGTTAATTTTCTCAAAGGTGAATAACATCTCGATTGACGTCATGGATTGCAATATATTTCATCAGCCTTCGTTGTTGCTACTCTGTTCATCTTTACTGAAACATGGCGGTGATTTTATCTCCATTTCACCGAACAAATTACAAGAAAAAATATAAAAATATACTAAAACCTAAATATTCCCTATTATTTTGAATTTTATGAATAAAGTTAATTTTTCCCTCTACTGGAGAGGATCACAATAGGTAACAAAAATTACAATTTCTGCCTAAAAATACTTAAACTCAAACGATCCAGTGTTCTTAGCTATAGCAACTACGTATGAGCAAATTCGATACAAGAAATATTGATTCTACATAAATTGTGTATCAGATACTTTAAATATGGAATTCTATAGGTAATTAATTTGGTAATCTTGGTACGTAAATTGGTGAAGTGGAGTCATGCTGACACATTGTGTTAGGTAATACAAAGTTTGTACTTGCTATAATTTTAACTAATCTATTATACATATTTAACCTACCTTTTTATTATCCTTACCTGTTACAATACGAAATATTTGCTAATATTAGAATACACACACAACTGTTAGTGAAACATCGAATTTGGAACACTTAGAAAGCAAAACTACTGATTTTTGCATATACTGTATACACAGTATATTTCGGTAAACGGGTGCTTTACTGTTCTGTTAAGACCAACTGTTATCTTTCAGTCAAACATATGCACAAAATAACGGTTCAATAATATTTCGTCGAAACTCACAAATGAAGAGTGGGGAAATTTGCATTTATCTGCACACTGAACTTCCAAGGACTTTCACCCCCATACTCTCAAAACTAAAGGCAGAAACACATACTCACAACGCCATTCCTTTACAAATGTATAAATAATATCACGCATATTATTCCCTAGGCATTTGTAAATATCAGAAAGATTTGTGGGTCACAGTGCCATTATCTATGGCATCAATTGCAGTTAGAAATCATTTGCTTGAAATTTAGTGCGAAAAATGATTATATCATTTAAACAGTTTGAAGTTTTGATTATCCATGTCTACTTTATAAAATAGTTCACCTACAAATATAAGTACTCCTAAAGATAATCCCACGATTAATAAAAAGAAAAGCGCTTGTAAGTGTTCCAGCGACAAAACAACAGGTTCGTTACATTGTATATCACAAACACTGCTTGCCTCTATTCGATTAACTTCGTCGGAAATCCACTTAGAAATCAAGCCGCCATCCTTCATTCTTCTCAGAAGAGTGTTGAACCGTGGAACCAATGGAAATCCATTTGCAAACAAAAGCGCGTGATGCATATTTCCCAGATTCTCTTCCATTATATGAAAGCGTTCTATGCAAGTGAAACATGGATTCATCTTCCTTGCAAAATATCTTAAAACAGGTTCGCCACCAAGTAAACCGATGGGTTCTCCTTGCATTAATTTATTCCTGAATACATTTTCGTAGTCATTATCAATTTCATATCGACTTTTTAGAACGGACAAAATTGGATTTGATGTATCACTTAACAACCTTCGATAGTATCCAATACCTGTAGGAGTAATGTTACTACCTGCGAGTTCCTCTAAAGTGTTTATGTCTGGATAGTGTCGTGGAACTGTTAGACAACTGATTATACAACCGAGAAACAAGGAAACAATTATAAGAGTAAAATATATCCATGATAAATGCACTATTCTCATTGAGTCCTTTTGTGGATCTGTTACGGATATCTGCAAAAGAATTGAAAACGTTCTCATTAAGATTTCGCATATGTTATCATGTGCTTCTACCATAACTGTATCGCGCTTCATGCATTTAGTTACTGTAATTATGATTACACACAAAACACAAATGGAGAACCACATGTGGGGTTGATATATACGCGCCACTAAGATCCAGGGATATATTAGATTTCCTTTTGGTACTACAATTGCTGCTGGTGTAATATCATAGTATTCTGAATATTCGGAGAACTGCAATACTATGTGAAAGAGCACCGCATCAGAGTAAGACATATCTACAACTTTTTGTTGAATATCAGCAAGTAAATGCGTGGAACTTCCATTCGGAAGTATATGTCCTAATCCTTGCTTACTGTTGTAAATTCTACAAACGTCAAGTGTGAAATTCATCTGTTCTCTTAATACATTAAATATCTTTGGTACATACCCTTCAGATACAAACTTGTCACCTTTCTTCATGATTGATATGATTGGCAGAGCATTTGTGTAGAAAGTCGCTGCTCTTACTGTAAAACCACATAGATTTTTAAATCTCGACCTGGAATACAATCTCTTAAATGTAGATATTGCTTCTTCAGACTCTTGTAATATAAAATTTACTTTCTGTATTACACTCAAGAATGGATTGTATGATATTGCATGAACTTTGTGAGAAGTACTATTGTTCAACAAATCTTTACTGTGCTTAGGAATGGGAACAAACATTACAGCATTTCTTGCAACATATCTTAAGAATTTTTCTGGTAATAAAATATCAAATTCTTCTTCAAGAATAGATGCCTTTGAAACTAGACAAATCACAAGAACATTTGCTCTGTAGTTCCAATCTAATTCATCATTATCAACTAAAAATTCTTCTAAACAGGTTACATTTTCTGACAAATACAATAAGACATCATGCTCGCCTATGGAACTGCTTTTCATGAAGTTACTCCCATTTATGGAAGAGGTTAGGCTTATGACGAAGTGTGGAATCAATATGTTGTTAGATATCTGTTTTACAAACGGTACTACAAAGTCAGTATTTTCTGAGTATAAAATAGATATTACTTTCACTTCTCTGAACACGTTTTCACATAATAAGCTGATCAACTTTGAAATTTTCTTGAGCACTTCATGTTTGAAATTATGCTCTAGTTGTTTCACAGTGTCATTCCCCAAAGCATGATCAAAATTGATTAACAATGGAATTATCAAAAAAATTACCAAAGCGGCCATTTTAATTACAATACAAACATGTCTTGATATGATAAAATTATTACAATATATTTATTGTAATCAGTCCAAGTAAAGTATCTTCCTGTTCTACAGCATGTTTACTCCTGCAAAAATAAAAAATGGGTTCACTTAATTTATTTGAAGGGTAATAGCGTTTAAATGCTATTATATTTACACAAAGACACATATTTAATTGAAATTTTATATTTTAGGGTTCAAAAGTAAGGAAAACCATGAAAGGTTTAAATATTGTTAAATCGCATGTGATATTTCTTCTTAAAAGATAAAAGGACATACGGATCGCGTTGGCTAAATAGTATAGCGCTCACCTCTGATGCTAAGGTTCGTCAGTTTGATCCCTGTTCACGACATGTGGGCTTTGCGGCAGGCTATGCGTGGGTTGTCTCAAGGTACTCCCATTTCCTCCTACTTTCTTCATCTCACCAATTCATTTCATCATCATTCATTCGGCATGTGTCAAATTGCCTAATGGCCTTAAAATTAAAAATAAAAGAACATACAAATTGTTTCACATCCAGTTAGAAATTATTAACTATAGTCAAATTTTAAAACTCCTAAGGACATAATGAGATAGTAAACCTTATTTTTGGCATGTTACAATTTATATATAATTTACTCTATCATAAAACTCTACATGACCCAGTGATTAAAGAAGAATAGCTTTATTGATTAAACTTTGTCACCAAAGATCAAAGGAGTCACACTAATTGATGATCTTCAAAAATTAGTAACTTTAATTCGATTTATCTAAAATTCCTGATTAATAATTTATGATCTGGACAGTTATGTATTGCCTATGACATGTAACAACACTCTTAAGAAATATCTCGCCACATACTTTGAGTTTGAGGGATTGACAGAACGCCTACTTTACTAAGCAATAACGATATTGTTACTATTCACTTGCATTCTTAGACTTTAGTTCCCAATCTTACATATTTAACGCTCCGGTGTGTCAAGCAACGAGTGTAGTGTGGCTCAAATTCACTCTACCGGAAGCAAGTTTTCCTCCCAAAGATTCATTAAATATCTATTGTTAATGCTATATTTACGTCAAATGTATTTGCTTCCAAATTATTTTAAATAAAATGTAATAATAAACGGTAACTGCATACGGAGTTATGGTTTGATTTACTACACACGTTGTAATTGTATTTGGACAGTGCATTCGATATGGAAGAAAACATAAAATTCTGTAAGGAGCATAGGGTAAAGCTCCCACAAATGAGAAGATACCCATCAAACTGGAGACTGGCGAGAAAAAATTGTACTAAGTTTATCTGCAATTATTTCTTTCGAAATGAGTTATTGATCGTGCAATATGAGGAACTTAAGCGTTTCTACAATGTCCCCAAATTTAGTCAAATTCCGTTGAATAGCTTATTTTTGGTAATTTTGTAAACAGGCAAATTTGAAATAGACAAAATCAACAAAATTAGGGACCTCGCTGTGATGTCACTAAACCAAAATGGAGTACGTTGTATGTATTGCAATCATATTTGATTTGGAAATGGTGTTGAATATTTTGTACCGTTCCTAACTTTCGTAAACTTTGTTATTATATGGGCAAGTCTATTAACTTTGAACTTCGGCCCGTCACAATTCGCCCTTTAGCTGTTAAAATCCAGACGCATGCCACCGCCAGGACTCGAACCCGGGACCTTCGAGTCTACCGCCGCAGACAGCTCGGCCACCCGGCCGGCATTACCGTTCCTAAGAAATGGTCGGAACAGATTACGACGTGCATATTCACGTCAAAACTCTGAAAATGGTTAATGCGTTGCTAATGTTAAAGAAGATTATTCATAAATTAAACATATGAAGATGGTTTCATTCATATGTAAGATGAAGTAAATTTAATGGCTTCATGATATTTCCACAAGTACAAAAGAAATTATGTTATCCTACATAATTCTAGTGTTTGTAAGGTGTGCTATAATCGCTACCACCAAAAACAAGGATTTTATACGGTTTACCAAGTACGTACTTTTTCTCACTTTTAGATTTTGTACGAACTGTGAGTAAATATTATCTCACTTTTATTAGTGAACATTAATGAAAAATCTAGACTTGGTCTTGCTCGACAGGTTTCTTGTCTCTGTGGGATTGACCAAAAGACCTAAAATTTAAGTTACTATTTTGATTACCTTGTGATTTGAGTGTAACTGAACTACAAATCGTTAACATATTTTACATAAATTATTTTCTGAAATATCGACTGCCAATAGAACAGAACTCATCCCGAAAAGATTGGCAACACGGACAACGTAAAGCACACATGCACCAATGAATATCCGTTTCGGGATGAAAAACATTTTTTACCTGCCGAAACAGAGATTGAGTTTTCTTCAAATATATTTTACGAATATGTATCGTAACATTTTACGAATATGTCCTTGATATGTATCTGTACTTGGCTTGGATTCAAATAGACTCGCTATTCAGAAATTTGTGGAGCTGAATGCACTACAAAAAACGTGGAACAAAAGTATAATTCCCACACACTTAAACAATACGGATGAGCAAAATATAGCGTACAAGTTATTTTTACTACTACTTTGACTAAATTGCTATCACTGCTACGAGTGATGACAGGTAGCAAACTCCTACTTTTACTTTTCTCCAAATTTCGCAAAGGGTATTAACTAGATCACACCAATCAAAAAGTAGGTGCAAGGTGTTACTTAATTTTCTATTTCTTGTAGTCCTTCTGGGAAGGAAGTATCGGTCATGTAACCCCACATGATTTTACTCACGGCAGAGTCATGAAGCAATGCTCTATAAAGAACACTGACGAGCTACCGCTAGCTTCTGTATAGGGCTGTTAATTCGGTGACCCGTATTCCGTTCTCGGCGAGGTGACGATTTAAAAATAATAACTTTCTTTTTCTTATAAATATACGCATTTTTAATTATATAAAGTTCACTAACCTTTAGTTAGATTAGGTTAGGTTAAGTTAATTCAGATTCGGTATTTTCTTTTTATTGACCACGCGATTCACTCTACTTCACGGCAACGGTAACAGGTGGTCTGGTGTATCGAATTCTGACGCGATACCTTCTATCCCGAACGAGTCATTTTCTTTGTCCATTATCAGCACAAACAAAAAGGAAAGTACTTTGCGAATGTTTCGTTTCATTATACCATATAATAATATTTTCTGTGTGTCAATAAGTTCAAGATATTCGGATCGGAGCCCGCAGCTCAGTGGTAGAGCGTTGGGTTAGTATTCTGGAGCGGGTAGGTTGAATCCTAGCGACCGACCGTCAAGACAATTTTTCAGTTGTTTTTTTCAGTCGCACCAGGACAATCCCGGATGGTACCTTCAACATACCCTGGCTGACATCTTCCCGCATCCTTTCCCCTTACCTATTCCGGCCCGAGCCTTAGATGCCTGAATGTTATAAAGAAAATATTCGAATTCGAAGCCCGCGGCCGAAATTTTCCAGGTTCCCCTCAGATTCACCGCGGTTATGCTGCGATATTACGCAGTGTTAGATTTGAAGCGTTGGGAATTCCATCTCTCTGCAAATATCTTCCCTGGCTCTGTTGACAGATATATATAAATCTAGTGTATGATATGGGAGATCTCAAAATAACACATAATACATATCTCACTAGTTCTTCGTCCTCTCTGGAAATTGTGCAAATCGAACCCTTATGTTATGGTAAGTAAGGCTGTTCCTGATACTTTCCTTATCTTGCATCTAACTTATCCCAACCTGAGCCAAAGACGGTGAAAGGTAATAAATAAATTTAATCCAAAGCAATTATTATGTATTACGTATTTTTATTAGTCTGCTTGCTTGTACTGTCAAATAGTTCTCATTTGTCGCGGAAAGAATATCAACTAACTATCAACTTATAATCATATCTGTATTAATTATTTGTGAAGAGAATATGTAACTGAATCTCTAAAAGCTCCCATAACTACATACAATAATTTTCCAACAATTATAGTATGGCAACTCTACCAAGTCCTAACGCCAGTCTATCACTCTACTATTCAGATAACAAGCTAGAGAAAATTAAGTTAGTCTAAAGTAGTGCTTTTACACTGTTTTTTTTTTAAGTTGGGAACAAATAGCTCCCATTTAGAGATGTTCTTCCTAAACTGCTATTTTAACATATATTTTAAAATAGAAGTTACTGTTATCACTGTTACGAAAAAGTAGCAGTTTTAAACAGTGAGTTGGATTGAAGGAACACAAGTATATGTGGCATCTATTCAGCGCCACACCGCTCTGGAGAGAAGTTTCAACTTCTTTCCCGTTTTTCTCAATACAGGTAAATCGTAACTTAGGTGTTTGGTCGAGCAGAAGCTTCAATAATAGTTTCCCATAATGTATGCTTTCGTGTTTCACCTAACTGAACAATATTACTCATGATTTCTTTGTTAATTTTTAGTTGTTTATATTTGTTTTATGCTAATATTAGTTATAAATACATCACTTGTGTATGAATTCTTATTTTATATTTACATTTCGAAAACAAACCAAGTCAAGTATCGGTGCAGTATCGAAATATTTTTAAGAATAACTTGTATCTTTGAAAAGTTACTTTGTTAAAAAAAGTTGTGTGTACCGGTACGAGTATATAAGTATTTTCCTTAAAATATCTGTACCATTACCTTGTATTCTCCATGTCTTCTGCCGTTATGTTGAAAAGTAGCACAAACAAGTAATTGTCCTTGTCAGCATTCTTCAAAACCCTTGTCTGAAACCTATCGCTTTAAACCAGAAACTATTGTGATCATTTTTTGTTGTAAAATATCATACTTAGAAATATACTAGTCAGTAATAATTAGTATACCGTCATTAAATTTATGAGCCGGTCTTCTTGTGTATCTACAATTACGTTTGACGTCGAAAGTGACATTTTCTTTAGAATTGCGTGTTTCGCTTTTGTTTGCAATTTGAACCTTAATAAACTGTATCTACGAAAGAACACGTACATAGGAACTCCATTATTACCACTGTATAAGATCTTAGATAAGTAATATCGGATCTAAAGCTCTCAGGAGACGATGCTAATTACTTTTATAATTTAACAATTTACAGCTCCTAAGTTTTACAAATGTTATCTTTTATATCTTTGTAATTTCTTCATCGCGTGCGAAGCTACGGTGTGTCCTATATGTGAAGCAAAGTAAATATGATAGTTCCCATTCCTGTGTGTAGATTGCAAGATATATTCTGCAAAACAAAGTATTTTCTGCAGTGTTAGATGAAATTAGCTGATTACTGCATTACACAAAAGTGAATTGTTACGTGAAAGTACATGCAGTTAAAACAATCCTCACAGGACCTGTAGACATTGCATTAAATAGCTACTCTTATAGTCCAGCAATTAGACCACTCAACTTACTTTTGCCTATCGTGTAATCCTCTGAGGGAAACAATAATCTCTCTTATTTCGTCATTTCCTCGGATAAAGCGAAAATAAACAAACACTATTCGTAAATTTTTTACCTATGGTTCAATACTCACAGATGGAATGGGAGAGATAAACGAGGCGAAACAATACGTGAAACGATTACGCATGTATATTTTAAACATGTTGAAAGCTGAATTGAAATCAACGTCTGGTAGTATGACTGAGACAGAGCAGGAAGATTTCTGGATAGAAAAGAAAAGGGATTGAGGAGAGACAACATATGGTAAAGTTTAGGAAAGAATATCGAAAGGGACTAAAACGAAACCAAAGGTGCTTTATATATCGAATTAGTGGCTTCCACCATATCAGCTTAGCCTTGGTAAACACAGTTAGACCCCTATCGGGTGGTTAGTCGCTGGCGATAAGTGCGAAAATATTAGCGGGAAACAGATGGTCTGGCGACGACATCCAACCACTTGATCTCTTCCGCTATCAACTATTTTACGAACGTTATAATGTCCGAAGATTACCAGAGAGCTATTAACTGTCTATATGTTTTCGGAAATAAGGTGAAGATATTCCTAACATGTAATGTGTTGTACATGATTTTGCCTTAAATATTTTGTAGTTGCTTTCCTTCTATTGGTATTATGCTACGCTGATCTTTACATAATCTGTTAATGAAAAATCAGTATAAATAACCCTTCGAGGTAAAAGGAAGAGTGACGCAAGAAGTGATATCTATTTTGCGAGGGACTTTCTTTATGTCACTTTGGCGGAAGTGTTTCCTATGTAATAAAATTTAGAGACTTAGTATTCTCCCTTCCGCCATAATGACACAACAAAGAAACTTATTCGCAAAATGGATATCATTTCTTGCGTCACTCTTCCCTTTACTATAAGGATTTTTATACTAATATAACGTATTTTGTAAAAAAAAGTGCGTCTTCATACAAAAGGTCGATTTTGGAGCATGGGAATCTCCGTATCTCGAAAACTGTAACTCCTATTAAAGATAAGCATGTTTTACTTCAACGGGCCGACAGTTGACCCCCTAATCCCCTGGTACCAAATATTTGGGGCTAAAGCAAAAAGACAGACAGAATGACAGACACTTTTCAATCATTTGTGAAAATTTTGTGATTCGGTTTAAAATGTCATAACTTTTGAACCCCTTCATCGATTTTGACGTATGTAAACCGTTTTTAAGGTATTGAAGCGTAGATTAAGATTACGCACATTTCGGACGCGTATATGATCTGGGGTCAGTGCTATCGTAATGTGAAATTGAAGAGAAACGAAAAGGAGTTTTTTCTTCGTAAACAGTAGCAAAATACAATATGTGCTTGCAAAACAAGTAAAGAAAACTGACTTGAAGATGAACTTTCCTGCATCCAAGCCAACGATCGAGAGGTCTTCGCTCTAAGCTACATCGCAGAAACTGTAGCTATAAATCGTCCCTGCACCTCCTAGTTTTCACTGGCAGTGACGGGCACCCGGACTCATATTTTACAATCGTTTTTATATCTATCAATCTGTTCCCACCCAAGAACTGTGAGACAAATAACAACCCCTCCCTCGAAACCCAACACTGAGTTCCCCAATGCCTCTCAATCATTTTGGGTAGAAACCTGATATTTTGTACTCACAAGTCAATTGAATGTGCCGCCGAGAATTATAGGTACACAACGTACCCATATCATTTACTCCTGAATTAATGGGTACAGCAGAAGTTGTAAAAAAGAAAGTTATTATGGGTACAGTGAAGTACCCATTATATTAATAGAAGGAAAATGTTACCCATTGAAAACATCGACCATAAGAGAGTGTGTCTGATGAACACCAGTCGTTAGTTGGCACAACTGGTACACTTGTTTTGTTTTTAACTACAACGTATTGTTTTGCTCAGCCATTATTTTCTTTTCTCTTAAGCATATAAAGCAAAGCTTTGCCATGGAAACTCAATTTTCTGAACAGGACGTTGAAAAGGAATAATTCACGCGCGAATGATATCTGCGCACGCGCAGTGGAACGCACGTGTAGTGTGAATACACTGTTTGCCAGTTTCAACCATGGCTAAGTGGTTGTGAGTTGGTTAGAGTGCTTCGTCGAGTGCGTTTATGTTCTGACCTGTTCCTAGATAGTGTAGGTGATTGTAAGTGACGTGATCTAACTTACACCTACCTTTAGTAGATAATATTTATTCTGACATTGTTTAAATCTTAGTGTGGAAAACGTTAAAACTGTCGGAATTGATTAGGAAACACACTATAAAGTGCATGTTTGATAAAGACACGCGCCAGTACAGGACAACACCAATTGAAATACATACCTGGATACACAGTGTGTTTAAATTAACTCCTTATCAAATCACAGCTATCAAATTGGGTAATGAAGCATACTGTGTGTATATTAAGTTTGTGTCACAAATGAAGGCCCGAATTGAGAAATATCCCAAGTCCACCGTATATTTTTCAGGAGGAACGAAAAACAACTATTCAAGGTCTTCGTATGTTATCCTATTCAGCGGAAATTATTTTGTGTTAAAAAGGGGATTTTGTGGTGGTATTAGGATGTAATATTATGCCTTGGGAAAATAGATACCGACGAACAGAAAAAAAAATGCAAATACTAAAAACGTGGTAATGGGATGTTTTTCAATTCAGATCTTGAAGTATTGTTTGAAACGGTCCTTAGGAAGACGCCAAATACTGTTCCCTTTGGACATTCTAATGGTGAAATCAGTCAGGTGGGAACTGAAAACGGATTAGAAGTTGTAACCAAAGTGAGAGTGTTTAACCTTAATGTCTTAATTGCTTATGGCCAAGTTAAAAGTATTGCGAATGAGAAGTGGTCAGAACAATTTATGTTTCCGGCTGACAACGGAGCAAGATATACAATGATAATTTTAGCGCACAACATTCCGTCAAGAGTTATGTTTAAATGACTTCACTGTAGTGTATCGTACTAAGGACAAATGCCCACGTGCTTTTTGTTTATGAGAATCTCACTTAGGAAATTCACGTGCCAAACAAACAGAGAAAATGCAACGAGGAAATCTGTAAGAATCGCTTGCAGCAAATACTTCGACTCACTCCAAGTCCTCCTAGTTGCTACTCTGTAATAGCGTCAGCTCCCGCTCGTTTCTCCTTTCAACAGCCTGGTAGCTTAAGCAGCATAAGTCAACAAATGACTGTTATTGGTCATGTACCTCTGAAAGTGAAAAATATACAACATGAATCAGTCCTTGGATCAGAAACGGCAGAGACAGAAAAATTCATCTTTACCTTTAGCCAGAGGCGCCGGAACCTGGGAGCTGAGACCTCTTGAGCCCCCCCCCTATATTTTCGCTATTTCACTTATTTCTTTATCTTGCTACTTCACTTATATTTTTAATGTTCTTATTTCTACCAATTGTGTTTCTTGCCTAGTTTTTGAAAACTGGAACGTCTCTTTCCAGCAGTAATTATTTCTATTCCTGTCGCATAAAGATGTTTTTCTTTCTTGTACCGTGTGGCGGTGACGATTGTTGTTGTCAGTGGGTCATCTGTTGTGGTGTTGTAGATTGTTTCATGATGCTCGCTGTTATGGAGCATGGATGGACATTGCCGCTTCCTGCCCTACCGTTAGAAAAACTGCGAAACGCAATGATATCACTCCCAAATACAATATCTGCAAAAATAATCGTTTTTATCGTTCTGAGGAAAGCAAGGTAATAATTCTCATTACGTTGCCAGTTCCTCATTCATTGTTTTGTTTTTGTCCATTGAGGATCGCGTTTGGAATGTCGTATACGAGCGAAACCTGTAAAATTATCAGAAATGTGGTCGATTTCTTTGACGAGGGAAATAGGCCACATTGTGGTTGTTCCTTCTGTCTCTCCCATGTGTTAGATAGTATATTCAACTGTAGCATTTTTGAAAAGCGCCGGATTGGCGTTCCGGCAATTTTTATTTAAGACATTCAAAGTGTAAAAAATAAAAATAAATGCCAAACTAGATTGAATAAATTAAATTTTCGAAGTACTTTCTATTAGTTTGTCAGCAATACATGCTAGAAAGTTTGATCCTCGAGGAGAAGGGAAAAATTGCCTAAATCTGTATTGTGAACATCTGTACAAACTTAAATTGAAGCCAGCGAATAAAAGCTCCACCAACTTTTTTTTTTTTTTTAAGAAAAGAAAAAGACTGCGCATGAAACTTCAAAATCAATTTGTGTGCTTAATATCAAGAATTTCATAATTATTTTCTTTCGTTCAATAAGTTATTCGAGTGGCCGTAGCTGAGTTAGTAGAACGTTGACTTCGCATTCGAAAGGTCTCGGGATCGATCCCAGCAGCCGGTCATCATGTCAGGCATTTTCTTAGTCATCCCTATAAAATACCGATAAGTATTCCCTGGCATACTTTCTTCCAAAACCATATCCGGCCTAAGATACATTTGTCTAAAGGTAAAAAGAAAAGAAACTGAAATTTCTCACTGTAAGAGACCATTCATTCATATAATTGCGCCTAATGAACTATCGAGAGTCTATGAAAGGGTTGTTCAAAGTAATTCGTATACAGTGTGTAAGATAATATTGATGTGTTCGTTTATTCAGTAGTTCATTCACCCATTTAATTGAGTGTATTGGATGTATCTGATGTGTAATTCGATGGTGTTCTGAAAAGAAAAAGGCTATTTATTTGAAAATGAGATCTGGGCATAATTTTTCTCAGTATAATGTGAGAAATAGAATTAAACGGGACTATATCGTGTTCCGATTAGTATTGCAGTTATTGGTGTACAATTTCTTATCGGTAGGTTAATTGACTATTTTTAATTCTTTATGCTCCCTTCCGAGAAATCAAAATCTTGCTGGTAAGGCATTTTTTTTCTTTTTTCTTTTTTGCAAAACAGCATCAAATATGTAGACTTTTCAAATTAATTCATGTCCGTTATTGTGAGGCATTCATACGTATATCCATTATTCATGATCACGATGGAGTCACGCAGGTTCGAATCCTACCATTCATTGACCTGATTGGAGTTTCCAGTGCTCCCACCAGACAAATGAAAGGACAGTATTTGGAGAAAAGCCCTGGCGCTTCCATTCCAATCCTCTTCCCCGGAAGAATGCTCATTCTGATTTAATTTTTAGTATTCCTTCACCTTATAAAATAACGGTTTAGAAAGAGATCGCAGCGTGATTTTATAAAAGAAAAGAATGTATTGTTAAAGGCTTAATATCAATATTACATTTCTTAAAGGATTGCTTTCCTCTATGTGTAATTATCTTCTGAAATAACGCAGTATTATGGATCAGAATCTGAGAAGGTATTTTCGTTCTAGTGTTAGGTTTATTGTTATGGCGTGGTACAAAGATGCATAAAGGCTATTTAAAAACAAGCGTAATTGAATAACTTAAAAAAAAGCATGGGATATTTAAAAATACGAATTCTTTCACAAATAAATAGCGAAGACTCGTCGTGCCGACTGAAATTGCAACGTGGCAACGTAGCGAGAAACCATCCTTTCCTCTCAAAAAATCTCTGACCTCAAAAGGCCAAACGCACGGTAGGCCTAGCGTGTTTGTTGAGCATGTAAATCATACATAGGCTGATTTACGAGAATTTAGTGCAAATTAAGAGAACGTTTTATCTTAGGCTCAAATGTTTGAGGTAGGGTATATGACAACAACCCTTTCTTGATGCATTTCTGTACCACTTAGTTTGTGCGATCGCGCGCGTTACAATATTATAGCGTTGTACGGTTATAATTTGAAAGAATATGACATTAGCAGTGTCTAAGTTCGTAGTAGTGCTTTATTATATTTATCGGTGGGTAAACAAATTTAACTATATATAAAATATGACAAATTGCAATTAGTCAACAAATAGGAGAATTTGGAAGATATTATTAAAGTTACAAAAAAGAGATCCTGTGTACACTAACTATCACAAATAATTAGTCGCACCGTGACGATAGATGATTGCTTCATTCGACTACCACATATCTGCGTATTTCAGTGAGGAAAAGGACCAGTTGTGAACGACATAGCTTGTGGGACAGAGTTGTTGAATTTCGGTAAATATTTAATCATGAATACCACTTCAGTGAGCCGTTACGTTTAATAGATCTCAACCAATTGTGGAATTCGCCCTGCGCAAGTGGAAGGTAGAGGGACATAGTAGGTAAGCAAACGCTCCGGGGGAACGGGACTTCTGATCAACATACATCGCATAACTTATATATCAAATTGTCAGAAGCTGGATAAAATCGATGGCTACCACTAAACAGGAGTTTCAGACAGCAATAACGGTCTCCATTTCAATTGGAACATTTCGAATGGAGGCTTACCATTTCGGGTTTTCAGGCAAGGCAGATGTACATAAGGACCATATCACGAAGACTAATAAATCTCGGAGGTTCAAATGGTAATTGGACTATCACAATTGGACACTGGGACAGTGGGAAGTGGCTCTGTAAAGTGATGAGTAGAGGACCAACTGTTTCTGTCCGATGAACTTATACGGGTGTAGTGGCTACCCGGGTAACGCCTTCTACCGGAGTGCGTTGAAAATTTCTTGGTGGTGATATTATGGTGTGCGGGTGTTTAACGTACTACAGTGCGGGACCATTGGTGTGTTGCAGCATAGCTGCAGAATCGTACTGTCAAATTATAGGAAATGAAATGTTTTCAACATTCTGGCGTATTTAGGGATTGGATCCTTGTTGCATAATGGCAATACCGGGTGATATGTTACTGCTGCTACTATGCGATGGTATGAAAGGAAGGGATTTACTTTTAATCGACCTTGCAAAGCCTGTCTGAAAAGTATCTTACCATATTATTTTCTGAGGAAAGTAGAGAACATTGGTTGGCAACACTGCAGACAGTGGTGGTCGTATCCTTCATGCATATGCCTGTTGGGAGTCATGATCTTTGCTTGCTTCAGCAACCCTTAGACAGCAATTGTGTAGGGCCGTGGGTTTCTTCGCATTTTATTTTGGAAAGATAGCCAAGCCGAAACAATAGAGAAGGTTCAACAAGCTCTTGACTACGATGCCATGGGGAAGTACACACATAAAACAGTGGTACGTTTGGTTCAAAGATGGCTGCACGTCGGCGGCAAAATCAAGATTATGCCAATTGTGTTCTTTGACTACTGTGACATTCTGCATCACGTATCAAAAGAGCTAACAGTTACAAATGAGTTCTGCCTTGACCTTCTTCGTTGCCTACGTGATGCAGTTCGTCGCAAGGGACCAGACCTTAACCTAAATTAACACTCAAATGTACACGCTTCGATATTCAAGAAGACATCATGCGCAACGCGACGACTGTTTTGACAGCCGTTGTAAAAGAGGTATTCCAGCCATGCTTCTAACAATGCCAGGTTTGTTGGGTTAAGTGTGTGGAATATGAAATTTCTTATTTCGACGGGGATTATGAATTAAAATACATCAGGTATGTAGTCTTATTTTCCTGGTCTATTGTCGGATACCTTTCACACAGGCTATATATATATATATATATATATAAGTAGCCTCGTCGGTAGCGCGCTCGACTTCAATGCGAGCGGTCCCGGGTTCGATTCCTGGTGGGGGCTCAAAAATTTCGGTGTTGACCCAGCATCGTGAGGACAATTGGGGGGCTCCTGTGAATAAAAAACAGTGGCGATCACAGTGAGAGCTTCGGCTCTCCTCTCCCAACCCGTCTGGTCAGCGTGGGAGCAGTAGACCAACTCCTCCCTACGGGGAGAGGCCTCATCCACTAGTGGATTGAATATGGCTGTGATTTATTATATATATATATATATATTAGAATGTATTGATGTATACTCCCTGGTGGTTTCGGTCATATCTCTATAACACAAAGCAAAGAATTATGCCGCAAGTTTTAGCACTGGTGCTTTCTATCTGAAGCAGCAACATGAAATAACTGTGTAGCTCGAGGCTCTATACTAGGTTCTTTACCGTTTTTCTCTGTAACCTTCCGACCTTCCTTTTACATTAAAACATGCTAAAGTCCATTCGTGCGCTTACGACACGCTGTTCTTTATTTCATCTTTACTCGGTCTACTAAATAGAAAAGTGACACTTCCTAACGAAGATTTGAAAATTACCAGTGATTGGTGCTGTTCAATTCAATTAAATAACAACTAGATCAATAGGCAACCCATTTTGATGGGAATCGGGAGTTAAGGTGAAGTACTAGAAATCCGAATCCGATACATCTAAATTTAGAGGAAAGTATGGATACTAAACAAGCACGATTTAAGGTGACCAGATTGAAATCGGCTGTGTAAATCGAAGTTTTTGATTTGATATATGAAGTCAGATTGTTTCAGTCTTCTTTTGCTGATGCGCTAGTGTTTGCTAGAGCTGGGCGAACAAGCAGAATAAGCGAAATTTATATAAATTTTTAAAACTTTTAACAAAAAAGATCCACGTTGTGCCTGCCAAAACTAACCTTTAATGAATCTTTGAATCCTTGAATGAATAATGGGTTATAAAGTATAGATTTCTGGAGCGTAGTCATTAATTGTTTCTGCTGGTCACATTGATTTTAAAAATATTTTGAATCCCAAGGTACAGATTGAGACACAGACAAGCCATTCCTCAGCAATGCCGAAAGTCATAACGTATGTATTTTAATGAATGCAATTGTAGATACATCATGATTCATGACCTCTAGTAACAAATTCATTGGAATTATTGGTGACTTTAGAATATACCTTATATCCATTTATAATGCAATTGGATGGCGTTTATTCTAATTACTTCACAAATATGCTGATTATAAATAACCAAACACCGTAAAGTATAGTCAATATCCACAGCGTGATGCATGTGAATGTTTGAATTCCATGACCAAATATTCCCCAAATGGAACTATAAAATGAGAAGTACAGCCAATTCGAGTCATCACACTACGCCCATTAAGAGGTGGTTCTTCTCTGTACATAACACAAATAATCAATATGTTATTTCTCTTTGATTGTTCACAGTATTCGGAAGAAGCATGTTGTATTTTTCATAGTCAGTAGTGAACACACTACCATTTGAGAGCAATATTAGCTTGTTTCTTCTCTTTCAAATTACACTCTGCAATATCTTTAAGAGTTTAGCATTATTTTATACCTCCAATAAAAATGTTCGACTAAGTCTATTAATGGGTTATGGACAGACTATTCAAAGTTAAAAAGAAAACTATTGGTTGTACCTCGCCTTAATAAACTCTTTGAAAATAATAACAAAAGATTGAACAAGATTGTACCACTTTGTACCAGAAACAAAGGGTTTCATATAATATCAATTGCCGAGTACAGGACCATTCAATGCGAAAGCGAATCCTAATGGTTGCACCCGCATTAACAAAAGTTATCCGGAAAGGCATGTCAGAAGTTTGTAATAATTTTACAGAGTTTTGCACCACGCATACAGTTCTGTACTAGTCTACTAACGTGTAATTAACACTTCGAAGTGAGAGAATAAGTTGTATATATGTGGTAATACTTATAGATACATCATGATTCATGACCTCAAGTAACGAATTCATTTGAATTATTGGTGACTTTAGAATCTACTTTAGCATGTCTCAGATGGAACCCATGCACCAAAATTCTCCGAAAAAAACGCTGTTTCAACATGTTGGATAGAACGTCCTATGACATCTTCAACTGCACTTTATATGGCATTTCTTTGTCTTTCAACGGGTCAATGGAGGAACAAATTGGTAACTTTTCGTCAGATATAAAAAATTCCTTCATACAACGTTTAAGTGTCATTGCATTTAAAGTGATCCGTATTCATTAAGTTGGTTGCTCGAACACTTTAGTTTCTTTTTAGAATTGTTTGTGTGTGATTACCCTTATGTATTAGTAGTTTAAAACCACAAATGTTTTTCCGTACCTCACTTAGTTCAGGTATGCCAACCATATTTATGTCAGGGTGCGCACTAAATTCTCTGAATGCAGGCATTTACGGAAACCTCAGTTTCTATATAGAAGGAATTATTTCTGTAGTTTGAAAATCTGTTTGGGAACACAGGGTTTTGTAGTCATCCTGCAAACATTTTAAGCCTGAGACTTATTTCCTTTAAATATTATGGAGGAATATGACTTTCTACTATTATACCAAAGAATGAAGTTGGAAATCTCTAGTGGTGATCACGAAGAATGAAATTTTCACACATACTAGTTCTTAGGGTAAATATGCTGAAAAAGCGTAGACTTAAAGATTTTACTAGTAACAGTTACAGCAACTTTATATGTAAAATAACAAGTTTGATTTCAGCATACTGAGAAGAGAATACATGACATATAACATGTCAATCACAATTCCAAGACAGGTGAACCTGGCACGGTACGAACAAAATACGAATTCGGCAATACTACGCCGGAGGCGTTTTCAAATAATAAGAGACGCAGAGGACAGGATTGGGAGCAGCCATGTAGCCAACTATATATAACATTTCGAAAAACCATTTTACATTCCTTGTATTTTATACGCTAAATATTTATCAATACGCTAAACGTTTTTCAGTTCTCAGTGGGTAACGATGACGTAGAATTCGAGAAGTCGTGGGTTTGTTCCCAGCGGTCGACCATCCTGATTGAGGTTTCTCCATGTTTTTTCTCAGTCACACCAGGCAAATGCCGGAATGGCAGCTTCAACGTAGGTCCTGGCCGAAACCTTGCCCCCTCCCCCATCCAAGCCTGGGCCTTAGATGCCTAAAAGTCATAAATACAATTGAAACCACACATTAAAAGTATTAATAATAGAGCGACAAGTGCTGGACCACTTAGAATGGAATGGCCCTTAAATTTTTTTTTGACAATTTTAGAACATTGAATATGAATGTTATTCAGATTGGCTAAGCAACATACTTTTGCCGAACATGTTAGCGATGACTTGAGCGATGACTTGACGATGTAAATCATACTAAAATAATAACATGCTACAATGTCGTTATGCAAATTTAAGTAAACTGTTGCATTTTATGTAGAGCAACGTGCAATATCGTTCTTGTTCTTCGCATTCTCTGATACTGAGTCAATCTTTGTAAGACTATTTATACGTGCTATGAATTCAGAAGGTGTATGCAACTAATATTTGTATACAAATTACAAAATTTATGCTACTCGTTTGGAGCATAATACAAGAAATCCGCGACTTGCGAACAGTAAAACATTATCGCAACACCTTCGTCTTTTTGTATCGTATACATCTTGTAGTCGTAATAAAAAAAAAATATTCTGCACAGAAGTAATCTACGTGAAATTCGTATTCAAACTTAAGAAATTGCTTCATGTCATAACCCAAAGAATATAAGATATTCTGTAACGTTCCAAAGGTTGAGTTATTTGTTAAAAATACACGAATCGAAGAGAATACTAATTATTTGGAACAATAGATAATTTTTACTATATTTCTAAATAATATACAATTTATTAGTAGACGATAGCATTTATTGCTTATATTTAGTCTCTGACAACAAAGTGAATGCAATAAATTCATTACTGTTTAATTAAATAATGTACTAATCAATTACTGCTTGAAACTGTTAATAAAAGCTGAGAGGACCTTCATACATTCTTTCTATTTCTAATGTAGCGATGATACATTTCTTCAATAGTGTTTATCAGCATTATTTATATTCTGCAATAGCTGAAACATTACGACACAATACTACCTTTTATAACTTTTATTAAGTCCGTAATACATTAATTACATATGTTGCAGTTGATATTACAAGGAGTAGAATACATTAAAGTTAATTGTAGTTGATACCTGAAATTTGTTAATAAATTCTCTCATACATGAAGACACAATTCTGATGTTAAATACATGATTCATTTGAATTTCTTGCAACGGCTATTGAGAATCCCTAAAGATGTGAGTACATTGTAGAGTATGTATCTGGAATTTTGCTCTAATACAATTATACAAGAAAAAATCTACGTTTGAATATACTATTAAGCAAAATTTATACAGATATAAGTTTTCCGGTTTTTAATTAAAAACATCAGAATTGTTTGAAATTAGAAGTTTGATAGAATATTGAATGATCCGTTTCCAATCAAATCTAAACTTTCGTAAACAATAGACAATCGGTTACATAAAACGTTAAAATAGGTTTTGAATCTAATAATGCAAACTTTAATAAAAAAAAATTGAAAAAATATATAATTTATTTGTAATATTAATCCAAAATATTTCTAATTTTCACTCGTTTAGAAAAGATAAATATTTTTAAAATGCTAATTTAGGAAAATCAATAAAATAATTCATACAAAACATTGTCCTTATGTATTCCCAATAATGTCTTTATTAAAAGTACCAACTTATTTTGAAAGTATTTCTATTCCAGTAAAATAATGTCTTACGAAAAGAATTAAAACTATTTGGAAAACATCCTTTGCTTTCTGTAAAATACATAAAATGCGAAATTAATATTTGACGTTAAAAGGGAAAGAAAATGTCACTGCCCTAATAATATAAGATAAAAAGCATATTAATATAACGCTCAGTAAACTAGATCACGTAAAGTTTCGAATTTTGCAAATTGCTGATTAATATTTGAATGATATGTTAATATGTTAATATCCAAATCCTGATACAAAGGTTTATATCAAAGCCTTGCATATTTCAGACCCAAAACCACTTCAGACAAACATCAATATATATATGATGTTAGACATGTAATGAATATACTTGAAGATTCTAATACCTAGAGACAGAGGGGTAGCCACGGTGAAGGTTCAAGGGGTCTACACCCGCTGAAATTCAGAATTCAATGTAAAATTGGTATACATTTCGTATACAGACCAAACCTGGATCCGCAAAAGGAACTGGTGTACCAACTTGAATATGACATGTTGGGTACAAAATAGTGCCTGGAGAAACTAAACGGTTGAACAAAAACAGCTGTCAGAGCTACACAACTATGGTGAAAATATGAAAGCTCACAATTGTATATCTGAATTTATTGGCATCTTTAAATCAGGCCGGGAAGGGGAGGTAGAGGATGAGGAAGTATCGGTCAACGCCTTTTAAAGCTACCATCACGACACTCAGCTGTTGAAACTGAAGAAAACTCTGGAAAACAAGATGCACATGGACAGTCTGAAGGATAATCTTGAGTTTGAAGTGTTAGATATTGTTGCGTTTAAATACTATCCAGTTTTGTTTAGTGAAGTAGAAGCAGTTTTATATTCGGAGTACAAAATCATTTTGACCGAAAACAGCCTTTTACAGTTTGAAAACTCAAGACACCATATCCTAGTGAAGTTCAAAGTTGATCTATAAGTAGTATCGTTTTCCTACCATTAAAAAAAGTATATTCGAAATATGTGCTGTTATGAGTGTATTTGAGAGTGCAAGTATTGAAACCAGCAATTTTTACCATGCTAAATCATAGGAACTAAATGAAAATCTGTAAACATGATGATTTTTGCATTAAGTTGAATACAACATTTACAAGAAGCGAAGGTGTTTTCGAATGTGCATATTACTTTGTATATATTTTTTTCATTTTAGTGCATATTTTAGGTATATTAAATGCCCTTTTACACCTTCAAAACACCCACAAAACCTCAAATATTACATTAAAATATAGACATATGTTCTAGTCACTGGGATGGAAATCCCGCCGTGTTTCAGGCTGCTGAAAGTGTGGGAAGGCATACTTCAGTGCCTTATAGGTCCAACACCCCTAACAAAAGACATGAAGCGCAACGTTATAATGAAAAAATACCCTGTCAAAAATGCATATTTCAGATCTGGGAATTTCGTGCACAAGGGAATCCCGCAAAAGAGGTAGCGATTCCCAGAATTTCTATGAAGTAAACGTTGGTCAAAATTAGGATGATTGAGACAACTATTAATCAGGTGACAATAATTGTTTACGCGAAGTCGATATCTCAAACAGATTCCATAATTCCGGACCATTTTTGAGAAATATGGAGCAGAAAGAATTAGGTTCAATGAAAGATTTGTATATTTCTTATCAATCAGAGATAATGTAATTGTCCGACTAGATTACTCTGATTAGCTATGCTAACTTTAGTTACACAGAAAATCGTCTTCTTCATGCTTATTTCTATGTACTTCTATTTGAAGGAATGTCTGCGAATCGCCTATTTCTATCTCACTTATTGCACCACTTTGGAAAACGCAGTTCTGATGAAACACACTTGAGGTCTCACGTAGCATGTTGCTTCAACTATACTGTTAAGTGCATTGTGAATATGAAGCTCTTAAATTCAGTTGCGTCCTGGTAACAAAAACATTTTCCTTAGTTTCCAATATATAATTATTGTCAAATATTGCTGGTGGTGACTATTTTGGTTGTTAATATACAGGACGGGAGACCAAAATTCTGAAGGATGAACCAACGAATATATTTTGACACGGGGAGGAACAAACGTAGTTCATTAAAATTATTTCACTTTTCTTGATTTCATATTGAAAAGACAAAACGAAGAAAGAGAAAGCTATACTGGAACTTACTTTTCAATAAAGACATGCAAAAATAATAACACAAAATATCTTTCTAACAAAAAGACAAATTCTTATTTTAACTTCTGACGTGTTGGTTCAAAATTTCATTGGGTTTTAAACCTTGTACTATTTAGTAACATAATAAAATATATTGCATTCTGTCCTTCGTTGTGTACTTTTAAGGATTTGCCAAAGATCTTTTTGTAAAGTCTGTTTTTATGGGTTTCATATCACAAATTTTGTCAAATCTTTCAGACTTCCTCCACCAAAAGTTTCCCCTTTTTCTCTTTAATATCCATCATCTTCTCCTTGATTGCAGACCTGTAAAACAAACAGAAATAATAATATTGCTTGTGAAAGGAGGAAGGCCTATCGAGTTACACATTTTTTTTTTACTTGTACTATTTGAATAGAGCGTAAATGAGACAAGGTGCCACACATTTTGGTCAAGGAGTCATCGTGGTGCAATTAAAAGAAAACAACAGAACAACAAAATAAATAAATAAAAAATACACACAATCAATATTGGATATTTATGATTTCGCTGACAGAAGTGCATCAAGCTATACATATTCATAGCGGATATATGGGCCTTAAACTAATATATCAAAATGTGCATGTTACCCCACACACATCAGTGTATGATGCCCACTTTTTTGGGGAATGACCACCATGATGAAATTGAAAAGAAACTCCATGGCTACATTATCTATAACATGAGTAAAATACATGAACAAGTATGGAATTATTTGGAGCACTTCAGAAAATATTTGCAATATTGTTTTCAAGTTGCCGACATTTGCTTGCAGGACCAAATTTCTCTCCATTATGTCACAATAAAACATATATGTTTTAACGAAGATACCAATTTAATCACTTACGTTTCGTGTGAAATAACAAAATCGCTCTTTAATATATGGCATTCAACATGTACCGAGCAGCCGCGCTCAGCTGGTACAGCGTTTGCTTCTCGTTCTGTAGGTCCTGGGTTCATTCATGAAAGAGGCCATTCTGACAGTTTTAACCTGAATTATCCTCAGCCACATAAGTGGAATGCAGGAATGATGCCTTCAAGACTAGATCCTGGATGACATTTTCCCCACATTTCACCCTTACCCTCCTCCGACTTCAGCCATAGTTATCTAAAGTGCATGCCATTTAAATTCCATTGAACACGTACATAGACTGCCTATTACAAATATCCTAGTATGATGACATTCTATCAAGAGGAAAAGTTCGAGAAGTAAAGAGACTTCGAGGTAATTATTAGTCTGGTTTATCGATTTCTTTTTTTATATAAAACGGAACTATTATTGAGGCTTTTTCATTCCTTTGGTAACCTCTCCTTTCTCCATATAGTCCATGTGCCGCATGAAAATGTGGTGTAAATTCGAGGGAAGGGGGCGGATAAAACGAAACTCTGCCTAATAATTGTATGGCCCATGCGGTTTATGGAGAACTATGATGAAGATATCAGAATAGTAGCTTTCAAATTTGACGGCGATTCAAAATATCGGATAGCGTTCAGATCTAGAAACAGTCTAACTCGGGTTGAAATTATTCAATTATGATTCAATTTTTTAAAGAAATGAAATTAAAATTTCTATCTGCATGGTACACAAAAACCTATGACGGACATTCCAGGATTGTAGCTTTGAAATGTGTCACAGATTCAGAATGGTGGATAGCAATCATACCTCAAAGCATTATAACATGGATTAAAATTATCCGATTTGGCTTAGCTATCTTTCCATTAAATGAAAAGAAATAAAAATGTATATATCCATGGTACAAGAAAATCCGTCACAGGCATCCCAGAATGGTCGCTTTCAAATATGGCGGCGGTTCAAAATGGCACATAGCGATCATACCTCAAAGCAGCATAACGGGTTGATATAATCCGATTTTGATTATGATTTTTAAAATAAAAGATAATACTCGTAAAAATGTATATTCCTATGGTACACGAGAATTATGATGAACAACTCACAATGGCAGGTTTTAAATGGCGACGATTCCATATCGCGGTTAACGATTATACATGAAACAGTATATCTCGGGTTAAAACAATCTGACCTGGTTTATCTGTTGTTAAATAATAGACAATAAAACTTGCTATTACGCATGATACACGGAAAGCAGTGACAGACAAAAATCCAAAATTTTAGTTTCAAAATATGGTGGGTATTCAAGAATAGCTGATAACAATCAGACCTCAAAATAGCATATTTTGAGTTGAAATATCGTATTTTGAATACCTTTGTTTGAAAAGCAAAAACTAATTAAAATTATCTCCATGATAGATAAAAAGCTATGAAGGACATTCTAAAATTGTTGTTTTCAAATATGGCGACAATTCAAATTATCGGATAATGATCATACCTCAGAGACGCATACCTAAGGCTGAAAATATCCAATTTGGGTTTTAAATAAAACGTAAGGAAAATTCTGTACCCACTGATATGCGAAAGGCTATGATAGACATTCAAGAATGGTAGCTTTCAAATATAGCGGCAATTTAAGATGGGGTATAGCGATCATTCCCCTTTAAATGCAGTGTAACTCATAATTATCCGGTTTAAATTAACTTCTGCTTAAATGGAAGTTATTAACAATTTCTTTTTCTATGGTACACGAGGAACCATGATGATCATCTCAGAATGGCACCTTTGAAATATGGCAGCGATTGAAAATTTTGCATAGTGACTATTCCACAAAGGAGTATAACTCGGGAGGGAATTATCTTATTTGATTGATATTTTTTTAGAAAAAGCAATTTTTTTCTGTTTTTCTCATTTTTACCTAATGGTAGGAAATAGAATAATTTGATGAATTCCGCTCAAATATTTCAGTGATATATACAGTATTTATTATTACTATGCTAAAATCTGCCAAGTCAATGAAAAATAACGTTTCCTGCACGAATAAAACTATTAAAAAACTGGAATGAGATCAAAAAAATATAGCCTTTAAGTCTGATGACATGGTCGAATTGTGGAGCTTGTTTCCAAAAGGTATTATATCCATCTCAACAAATTGTTGAAGAAATAAAACAAAACATGTAGAGTTCTTAAAATTAAGCGACTTCGTTTATGCTTTCCTCACATATGCTGAAAAAACAAAGTCACAAAGAAAGTCATTCGGCATGGGTTTTTTCGATTTCCTCAACAACTTGTTGCGATGGATTTAGCTCCTTTTGGAAACAAGATCCAGAATTTAGTATGCTGTTAATCCATCTTCTCTTTTGGGAGTAACGACTCAGCAATAGTTCACAGAATCAGAGAAAGTTTACATTTCAATTGTTACATTGATACACATAAAGAAAATTAGTTAACGCTATCTAATAATAATAAACACAACAGGAAAGAAGGATCAATACACGTGAGAAGTGTCTTCTCAGCAAGATTTCTTTAAATTTACAAATTTGTTTAATATTTTAAAAGAGGATTTTATCATCTACAGCTATGTCCATAAAGATTGTCTTATATGTTTAGAAAATATTTCCTTAAATTCCCAGCTATTTCCCTCGCAGAGGGAAATTTCGCGTAGTTGAGGGAAGTTTCCTGACATTAAAAATATAAACACAATCTGCCATTAATACCCGCTACACAACAATTACGTTTGTAATTGTGTGTTCACAAATAAATATTGAATTGCAAATCAAAGAGATTTTAAAATAATAATACTAAATTAAACACGGTATGCGGTATCACTTCATAATATTGCGTTGAAAACTACATAAACGAGGAGCGCTTACTGTTTAACAGGTTGAGTGAGTGGGTACCATGACGAAATCATAATGAAATTCTATACTGTCACAGGTTAAAATCCCAGTCATCGATAGTACTTTTTCAATTGTAGATTAGTATTGTTGATCTTCATTTTGATCAGCTTTTTTGGGGGGGAGGTGATACCTAATTCCGATATGATACTTTTGAATTTTACCACCAATTTAACAGATATTTCAAGAAGCTTTCTACTATCTGAAAAACGAATGATTTATTAAAGAACCTGACAATCTAAAATAATGTGTGTCCAGAGTAATAATGAAGACAACAATTGAGTTATTACTGTTTTTGTTTGAGCACAAGTTGTAATTGCCCCTATTTACTTGACAAAATAATAATTAATGAAAATGGGAGTTTTAAGTTATTACATAAGCCTAGGTCAAATTAGGCTGGTTTACCTATCAGCAGCTGCTGGGGTTTCACAGTTTGTTTACCATCGCCGTTATTAAATACTGCTGGTAGCGAGAATACAGAATAATCCTGATAAAATTTTATAAATTCAACTACTGCCTTCCTTCTGTAAGTGACTGTAAAATAGAAATTGCTTTGAATTCTTAAATTGGCTCCACCAGAATTGGTTACACCGCTTGGCTGAAGTTAAAATACGACTGTCATTCAATATTGCTTATTGTTATAGAGTTGAACAATGAAAACCTACGTAAGCTTCATTTTTTTTAAACAACCAGAGTTTCGACCAGCTAGCTGGCTGCTGTACCACTTGCGGTTAACGAAACATTGACACACACCGCCAGAAAGATTCTGACAAGAAATTTTCTTCAGCGTTGGCACTTTCTCAAAGCAGATGACAAAAAGTTTGAACCCTCTCCTCCCTGAATGCTTACGTGCATGAGTGACTCCTGAGAGAGGTTGAAAGGAAGACAAGAATATTTAAGAAAGAAGTGGCAACGTTTGAGTCGAAAACCGTAGAAAACCGCAGTAGATTTTCTCTAGATGTTTGGGATTGACGTTGGCGAAAGATATTTTCTGTAACAAGAATACCGTTCATTTATTGTTGTAACGTAAAATTTTCGAAATTTCATACTTACTGAAATATCGCTTGATGGCTGGAAAATTGTAGTCGATTTGCAGTTTACTTTAAGTTTGAATTTTGCCACAATATATTTTCATTTCATCTATTTATCGGACAAATAACGTAAATAATGAATCTAATTTTTAGGATGCCAAAATAAGAGAAATACATAACTAAATAACTGAATATTTTGCCCGAGACCAGTAAAATAATTTAGGGGTCCTGCTATTGAAAACCGATCAGTGAATCGCAACAGAACCATTCTTCAGTCTGTCAAAGGTTTGAGAATAAATACCTTATAGAAACATATTGTCTTATCATCACGTTGCACTGTAAAAACTAGTTTATTAAAATAGATAATAAAGTTCTTATCTGTGCATCGAGACAATGGTGGTGTAAGGTAATGTGGAGTATGGGGCGAGTGAACTTGATTGATACCCGTTTGGCAACACAATCGTTAGCTCGCATTGCTAAAGTTGACCGAAATAAATCATTTTCCGTTATTCCGACTTCTGCGGGAAAACTGGGGGCGCACGATTTCAGTTGAAGGTAAAATGTAATACTGGAGAATAAACTCTTAGCAGCCAGGAACAATAAAGTTGTTTTGACCAACCCTTTTTTCGGTGTAAGGTTATTATTATTGTGCTATTTCTCTTTGCAAGGACTATAGATTTCTTATAAATGCTAACTATATTAATCTTCATTAGTTATTATACTTACCAAATCTGATCAATAGCACTCCAACACAATTCGAAGAGTATATATAAGAAGATTACAAAAACGGTGACAATAAGGTACATAATCACCCAGTAGTAAGGAGGGATTTTCCTGTCCTTGTTGTCATCCAAAACGCGGTTGCAGAAGATAATCAAAACCAAGAAGGTGAACACTACCACACAGAATGTGATGTATGAACGTAACCATGGTTCCTTTTCCTCTTCAGTTCTGCTATTCTTGTCCATGTTAAACAAGATATCGCGTCAAAGGTGGAGGTTTTCCGTCTTAAGAAATTTCTATAAAATGAAAGGAGAAAACCTACATTAAGTTCATGTTCATGTCATTTTCAACAGAAACGCTAAGAACAAATATCTAGTACTCTTGTATCTGACACAGCAGGATTTATAATACTCAATGCTAGTATTAAAACTAAAATTGCAAAATTAGATCGCATAATCTACACAATAAATTGATCATATACAAAATATTAATAGCCATGAAATATTACATAGTTTAAAATTAATTACACAAAATTGTACTAAAGCATAGGGATATAATATGTCATAGGAACCAATACGAATTATTCGCTTTACTCATTACAATACGAGTTAAACCCTACAGATTGCGGTAATTGACTGTGTTGAAGATGTACAAAGAGTGTTTAAAACAAAAACCCTTCGAACAACATGCAGCGTGAGTTGTTCGTATTAGGCTGTAATGCAATTTGACTCGCTTTGCTTCGCTGGGGGGCGCTGCCCCAGGCCCGCATAGGAGCTGTGCTCCTAACGTACAGGTCTTGGTGTGGTCTGAGCCCCCTTTAACGTTTCAGACTCTCTCTGGCGCACTACGCCTCCATGGCACAAATATATCTCCCACCGCGGGAGGGGGGCTGCGGCCCCATAGGAAAGGTTTGCCCCATTTTTTATAACCTACTCGTCATGGTACACGTTCATACCAAATTTCTTTTGTCTAGCACTAGTAGTTTAGAAAATGTGTTTCCAGGCGACCATTTTGAATTAAAGATGGCGACTTTTTAACGTTATATTATATTGTCGCGACTTACTCGTGAAGGTATACCTTCATATAAAATTTCATTTGTATAGCTCGAATGGTGTCGAAAATGATTTTTTCAGGCCATTTTGAATCCAAGATGGCGACTTTGTCAAAATGTTGTAGTGTCTTCCTAAACTACTTGTTATGATACACCTTTATGTAAAACTTCGTATCTCTAGCTCAAACGGAGTAGAAAATGATTTATTTATTCGCCATTTTGGATCCAAGATGGCGTCTTTGGATAAATGTAGTAGTATTTTCGTAACCTGTTATTGATAATATACCTTCATGCCAAATTTCATCTCGCTAGCCCTAGCCGTTCAGGCTGTGTAGAGTATTCATAGAACATTTCGTCTAAATTCATTAGTGAATTAAATTTTTCATGTCGTTTAACTGATAATTTTGATTTCGTGGTACATATTTTATTGTAGTGAGGGTAATCAGTTTGACATATAAGATTGACCAAACATTATGTCCTCTTAACTACCTGAAATGTGATTTTTTAAAAAAAATTTTTATTGAAAGGCAGTTTTAGTATTTTACCATTAAAATCAACATTGGCATGAAGTTTGTCACTTAACATTCACTTTTACTCTATTTAATTTATTATCGTATTTTTTCATTCAAACTATCATTTTGTAGAATTTCTGTCATGCGTTTGTTTCTTCATATATCCTGCAAAATACAAATAAAGTGTTAAAATGTAATTGTTGTCTGTTTTTCAAACAACATACAGGCATTAATAAATAAGCCATGTTAGGTACCCCACCACCAAATGCTAGCTAAATGTACATGTTACATATTTTCCTAGATCATTACTAAGCAAAATCAGGGCTTTTGATTCAGGACTTATTTCTAAAAAATTGTATCTTTTTTACCATGCCTATTAAAATTAGATTTCACTTGTTACGAACACTTAGAAGGTATTTCAAATATTACGTAGTCCATACTCTATCCTTGTACAATGAGCAAAATTTAATTACTGAAATGCTAAATCCGCAACGTAAGCCACCCAACTTACACGAAGATTCCGCTTAAACACTTCTGGACATGAACGAGATATATGTTCTGCCTCTTCCCTCCCTCTTTCTCTTCCTTTGACCCAAGCACGAAACTAGAAGGTCTCACCAACCGATTATTTTTCCTCCTGATTTTATCGTGAAGGTCTGTGACGTCATCTTCATGCAAAGGATTTCTGCTTCAGCAGCCAGAACAATATTTTCCTGAAGTTTTCATTAACGCAGTTTTGTAATCTAAAACGAAGAAATGTGATACTTTTGTAAATAGGTTTGGTAAAGCAATCATTTCTTTGTGATAACAAGTGTTGTGTAGTTGCTCACTGTGGATGTTTTCTCCAGCGATCAATGAAACAATGAAATGGCTTTAGTGCAACTTTCTGTAAATTAGCTGTTCTCAGCAAAGTTTGAAAGTAAAGAAACAAAAACGAAAGAATGTTTCTACCTTAATGTAACCTGACGTTAATCTAAAATAAAAATATATAAGACTTCATTTTATTCTTTTTTTAACATAATTTAGAAATAAAAACATAATAGTATTATTGCTTTCAAAGTTGACTAAAGATTTAAGAATATATTAAAAATCACACAACGACGAGATGTGTATAATTATGTTCTCCGAAATAATGGTGCAAACTTTTGTAGGTGATTACATCAAAGCAACAACAATGTTTCTTTGCAGAAATTCACAATTGTGCATTGTTTCGTAGCTATTGGCGCTCCAAGTTAATCCAGCATCGTCACAAATGAGATAATAACTCGAAACATAATGACATAGGCGGTGTCGGATTAATAAATCACACACAAAATAGTACCCGATACGTTTATTTAAGCAATGTTTACGGTTGAGAGAGAGCCACCTAGACATGACTCGCCAAATAAGCATGTTGTTGTTAGAAAATAAAATGGATTAGTATCGCCTATATAGAATGGCACAAAGTTCTGGAAGTAGTTATTTACATCAACACAAGAAAAGAGTTCGAAATTTTGAGGTATGCGTAGTTCCGGAACTACAGGAGCTCAAAGTTTGGGCGACATTGTCTCAAATGTCCAGTAATCATTCTACGCTTAACATAGAAGAGAATAAAGGTAATACACAAAGATCGAAAGAATTATTGGACACTAATAGTGAGAACATTGTTACGACCTGCTGAAACAAACTACTGAGCTTTTAAGGACGTAACCTTCCGTTGCTTGTAAAATAGATTCCGAACCAGTCGGTTTAATAGACCCTGAAGGAATCGAACCAGTGGCCACGCGCACCAAAATGTAAATACTGTATTGTGTGAAACGCTTCACTCAAGCCTATCCAACAAATACCTTGGCAGCATAGTTCACGGCTTTTATGTATACTATTCTGCACCCTGAAAGCAGAAGAGAAAACTGAACATGATCTTAATAACCGAAGAATACGTCGCGAGATTGATGTTATGTAAAATAACTGTATGTGGATTCGCAAATAAAGTAGTATGGTAATATATAGTGTGGTTCGTGGAATTGACGACTATGCAATGCAGATAGAATGTTATGCATGAAGTGGAAAATGAAAAGGTGACGTGTACCTTCATTTTGCTACATAAATCCACAAGAATATGTTTTAGTTGCAATTATAATCTACTATGTTTACCAGACTACGTTACTACATATACTGGGCTACAATACTACAAGTACTTTACTTTTAAGCAAGTTTAATCACAGGTTCAAGTATGTGGGGTTTATTATATAGACTGGTTCGGAACCCACTTTACCAAAAATTTTAGCTCCGATCCTGAGGAGCTTACAAGTTTGTTTTGGCCGTTTGTAACAATTCTTACTGATGGTGTTCAGTAATAGTTTTGGTACCTATTATATTTACCCTCTTCTTCATTATTAGATCATATGGATTTGTTAATTAATGCCACCATAATTCCTGTTACTTTGATGGCGAACATCATTTGCCCTTGGTAGAGAACAAAAGCTGAACGTTCCGAGGTAGATGGTAAAAGTAAAAAGTACTTACATTTCCTGGATTCGAACTCATATACATGGGGATAAAACGATTAGTAACCACCTTCCTTAAACACTTGCGCTCCGAGAGACAGCTTTCAATTCAGGGAAATTCTTGTACCGCTGAGATTATAGCACGTTTGTTGATATTTTCTTTTTCCGCATTGCTCAGTAATGTTATGCATCATATATTTCTTCTCCGATATCATTCTATGCCTTCAGTTTCATCCGCGGATTCTGCCTCATCCCCAGATAAAGAAGCGCACTCTCGAAAAATCGCCAAGTACACATCCTAACTTAAACTATTACTGTTAAAATCGAAATAAACCCTGCAAAACTCTACTTACACTCCAGTAATTTTTAATTAACACCTTTCAAGCTGAACATCCTGGCGGAATCCCTGGTTTCATCTTGTTCATATATATTTCGACGAGATAAAGCAATCAGTAGTGTCTTCGGCTTGTAATAGGGGGCCCTGGTTCGATTTCCGGTGCTAGCCAACTTGAATGAGATTTTTGCTGGTTTTCCTACATCTTGAAATTACTGAGATGGCACCTTGAATAAGGCCAGGCTAATTCCTTCCAAAATCCTTTTCCCTGTCGTTATTATTTTTTTAATATATCTTGTGTTAAATGTCTGGAATTGGGCTGTATCTTGAGATTGCTAAATAACTGTATAATAATCAGTGCTACCTATAGTTCACAAGTACTCCTTCTTCTCCAATTCTATTATAAATATTTCCGCGTCAAACCTGTTTGTTTCCACAACTAACAGCCGCGGCAACTGAAATTTGACTACTTGCTTCATTTTCCTTTTCTCCACAATATCAGAGAACCTTGTTCCCTCAGGCCATGACTGAATTTTTAGACAAGGCTTCTTCCAATAATATTGTAATTTCCAAGAAATGGCCAGGTCTCAATTCTCGAAATTTCATTCTTCCAATAAGGTTTAAGCGATAATATGTCCACGTCCATAATTATTATTTTTAAATAACTGTGCTTGCATTAAACGATCCAAACAAAGAATCCATGTTGATGGATGGTTGTATCCCGAAAATATACACTCAAGTGCCAAAAAGCATGGGAAAGCGGGAGAGAACTAGTTGACGACGCGGCAAACCTGTCGAACGGCGCTAAACAATTGCAGTGTGGTCAGTTGTACACAGTGAAACGCCGTGTTTCTTGGCAATGGAAATCCGACGGGAATTATTGTCGTTCGAGCGTGGTATGATATTTGGTGCTAGACGAAAGGAACATGCGATTTCGGAAGTCGTCCTGATCAGCGCAGTGTGGTCTCCATGGGGTATCGCAGCCGAAAACCGACAAGTGTGCCGCTACTAGTGTTTTTTTTAAATAACGAAAAATTGAACGCCGAAAAACAGGGACAAAAGTTTTTAAAAAATATTTCGTGCTATTTTGGAAAATGTTTTTTTTTACTATTAGGGTACCAGACAACATTTTGTGATCAATGAATTAGTTAAAATGTTAGCTGATGTTCAAAACATATATTTAGGAAAATAAATTCCGCAATGACCAAGTTTTGAAGCATTATGTAAATCTTCTCGGTCTGAGCCAAAGATGCCTAAGGGCGAAAAGTGAATAATACTTTTCTCTCACGTACAAGGGTGCTAATGAGATATATTTCATTCCTAATGTAAATTGAATGTAGGAACATTTAATTGTATTAAACCTAAACAACAAATGCATTAGATGTGGTAAGTAATTAATATTGGTAATGAAAAGGCAAAAAAAAAGAAAATAAAAGGAAAAAGATTTCGTTAATGAAACCATTTTTTTGCCTCGTGAAAAAAAAACAACCTTTCCTGTTTTTTTTTTCGAAAATTTCCGTTTTGTTCCCGGCCTTTAAAACTCAAGCGCAGCCCATCCGCAGAGGCGACTCACATGACCTCGGGAACACGTAGATTCTGCCTTAGAGGACTGAAAATATCTACCGTGGTCAGATGAGTCACGTTTCCAATTGGTACGCGCGGATGGTAGGGTTGTGATGTGGCGCAGACCCCAAGTCAATAAGGTACTGTGTAAGCTGCTGGTGGCTCCTTGATGGTGTGGTGCGTGTTTAACTGAGATAGTTTGGGCCCTCTGGTCCTCTTGCACAGGACATCGAGCAGTCAGCGCTATGTTCAGCTGCTTGGTTACCATCTCCAGCCCTTTCTTGACTTCTTGAATTTTCCAGGATAAACCCTAGATCACCGGACATGGACCCTATCGTGCACATGTGCGATATCGAACGGACTATTCGTGGCCAAGATTCTCCATCTACATCAACCACCGAATTGTGGACGGCAATCGATACTGTGTAGCTGCACATTCCTCCAGTTGACTACTAGCGACTTGTCGTGTCCCTGCCACATCGAGTTGCTACACTTTGCCGTGCTCGAATGAGCCCCACACGTTATTAGGTAGGTATCCTTTGACTTTTGGAACTTCAGTGTATATTTCCGGGATACATCCATCTATCAACATGTTGTCTTTTATTTAGATCGTTTAATACAAGCACAGTAAAAATGAAGTTCATTTCTAGTTTAGAAGCCCGTGCTTTTCGCCGAAGGAGCATCAGCAAAGAAGAGGGCGTGTCTCTCTCTATGTATATGGTCTTCCAATCACTGCTTGAGCAAACTCTGCACGGCGGAAGGAAGAGAAAAGTATATTTATTTCCTCTCCAGAACTGACTAAATCGTTGTGCCTTGTAAAGTAAATAAATTTGTTATACTTTAGCTTAAAATCATATTATCTTGATTAGGTATTTTGCAAACACCTAGTGAAATTCTCTAAACTTGTTTATAGGTATATTCAGGTTAAATTAAGGTAGTTTTTTCTGCTTAATGTGTGCAGCTTAATGCATTTACAAAAGTTGAAACGCAGGGGCCATGTTTAAAATGTTTACTCTAACTCTTTCACAGTTATATAAGCTAGATTAGCTTTACGTGTTTCCACTAATGAAACGGAATGTAGTTTTGTTAAATTATGTACTACATTTCACTTACAAGTGTTCACCAGAACTAAATCATTTAGTGGTTAGGTTTGTTCAAATTTTCAACATTTTAGCTGACGTTTTGTAATCAGAAATAGGTATACTAGACAATTGGAATCAAAGATCTTAAAATTGTATTTGTGTTTGGTGAGTATTTAGTTTTGACAGTGTTTGGTCGGGTTTAGATTCTAAGTAACTAACACATATTGGATCTTTCAAGGGAGGTAGTTGAACTGTTCACTGGATATCGAGATGATGAATATGCCATATCATGCTTACTTTCACAGCTGTAATATTAGCTGCCACACCTTTGTGTTAGCCTCGTAATAAATATGCAAAGTAATGTACCGGATGGGGCCACTTTGTAAAATACAGTCGAATAAAATTAAAAAACAGACAGACAAGAATGAACTGTCCCCGAACATGTTATAGGCAAAAGAGGAAATGGAACGGATCATACCACGTTGCCGGCAGCCATCTTGAAATCCCCAATCTCAGATTTAACTTGAAAATTTTAAATAGGAATGGATGTGTGTGACATACAACCTCTGACAATAAAGTTCTGTGAATGAAGTAGCTGTGCTCGACCTGGCAAGACTGGCGCAACGAAACATAGCACACCAGTAGCGACAGGCGCCGCCATTGTGGAGCCACCGTTGTTCAGTTGTGAGTCAACTGTGGTCTGTGTGAGACGCGTTATACCAAGTGAGTGTTAGTGTGTCCGGTTCCAAACTGATAACAGTAAAATGAACTAACAAAGGATCAATTTGAAGTTTTGTTTTAAGCTTTACAAGACACCGAAAGAAACCCATGATACGTTAGTACAGGTTTATGAAGATCAAGAAGTGTCCTTGATGTGTGCTTACGAGTGGTTCGGCCGTGTTCGAGAAGGGCGGGAAAGTGTTTCTGATAACCCCCGTAGCGGAAGGACTTCAAGCTCTCGCACAGACGAAAACATTGAAAAGGTGAGGACATTAATCACGAACGATCGCCGATTAACAGTGCGAATGATTCCTGAGGTAGTGAACAAGAGCCGTCAATCTGCGAGACTTATCCTTACCAACGACTTAGGGAAAATTAAAACGTGTTGTCGACTCGTGCCACATTACTTGACTGATGACCAGAAGCACGCACGTGTTCTTGCCTCACAGGATTTGATCGCTATGGCGGATGAAAATCCAAATTTCTTGAACTGTATTGTTGCTGAGGATGAATCCTGGTGTGTGAGGTACGTTCCGGAAACGAAACGCCAAAGTATGGAATGGCTTTCTCCTGCATCACCTCGTCGGAAAAAGGTCAAAGCAGAAAAATCACGCATCAAAACGATGCTAATCACCTTTTTCGGCAGTAATAGCATAATCCACAAGGAATTTCTACGCGAGGGAACAAAATTGAATGCTACTACGTACGTTGAAATTTTGAGAAGTACCCCAGTGCTCAGAACAAGGTTCATGGTTTCTGGTTCACGACAATGCTCGCCCTCACAGCCAATATCGTCAGATAATTCCCGGCCCAAAAGGGGGTAGTGCAAATTGACCATCCACCATACTCGCCAGATCTGAATCCTCCCGACTTCTTTCTGTTCCCACGCCTGAAACTCACGTTGAAAGGACGATATTCCAGACATCCAACGAAACGTGACGAGGCTCTTGCGCACCATCCCGAAAGAAGACTTCTCAAAAAGTTTCCAGGACATGTACAGCCGTGCTCAGCGTTGCATAGCTGCGGGAGGGGACTACTTCGAAGGACAGTAAGGTAAGTTTCATTCATATTGTATCTACTTTCTATTTACGGGATCATTCAGCGAACTTTATTGTAGTACTAAAATTTTCTCGGGAATTCATAACGGTGGTTGGTTTGTGTCTACCTCTAACGGTTTGTGAGATTTGTAACGGATTTTCCGTTATTGTTGGTTTCAGGTTCACTAATTAACTGTTCCTGGAGAAAGCTAAAGTCATAGAGATTGTTCTGATGTCGGGTGAACAAAGTGTGCACCACCGCTGATGATTTCAGCCACCGCCATTCTGAAAGAAATATCTCACCCAACAAAGTTTCTAAAGTCCTATCCAAATGCATCAGGGATAGAGGCCCTATGTTGAAGACAGGCCCAGACGGATAGACCTAACACGGCTATGAATGAAGCAACAACAGCAGTGTTAACAAAAGTTCAGAAAATTACACGCCATCCTTTCATGGAAAATAACATGAATCGTACCTCTGCAAGAACAATAGGAAAACAAACAAGCGGCACTCGTACAAGTTGCAAAGATTGCAGCATCTGACTGAAAACGATCCTGATGGTCGGTTAAAATTTGCAGAAAAGTCGAATCAACTATTTTTACAAACTTGTGCAAGTGCAAAACTATCCCCTGACGTGCTTCATAGGGCGCATGACGACGCTTGCGGAAGTGCTTTAATGAGAACGGGGTCCATGCGAAATTTGTTCTTTAATGTGATTGTGATTTTTGTGGTTCACAACTACTCTCCATATTGATGAATGTATTTGTTGTGGTATCGTCAATTGCACTGTACCATTCAATTTCTCGTTGGAAGAGCATGCCATTTCAAATATTGCATGGCCATGTTGCCATTTGAAATTTTCAAGTTGAATCGAAGATGGCTTATTTCAAGATAGCCGCCGGCAACGTAACATTTTCCCCTTCGCCTATAACATGTTCAGGGGTATTTCATTCTTTTCAGTCACTATTTTATTTTATTCGACTGTCTTGTACAGTGTAGCCCCACCCTGTGCATTACTTTGAATATTAAGAGGCTAGCACAAAGCTGTGGCAGCTAATATTATAGCTGTTAAAGTAACCATCCTATGGCCTATAATTTGGCATTCTAATCCTCTCGATATCGACTGGATAGTTCACAAACCTCCCTTGTAAGATCTTACATAGTACAGCAAAAGCTTATATATGTAAAACCACTCATAAAAATTCACATTTGTTCTATGCATCATTATTTATTTAATATTTCTAAATTTTGAATATCGCATATTTGTAAATCTGGTACTTCATCATTTATTAATTTAGGTCCTACGAAGTCTTTACTTACGCGTACTTATAACATATATGCAGACTGTTCTTTAGTTTAGTTGGTGGTGACCTCAAACCTGGCAACGTTAATTTTAACTCATTTCTCGATGTCATATAATGATTGAATTTTGCACAGCGACGTAGGTCGGGTGGCAATACAATATTCCATTGTTACTTTCATATATTTCTGTATATTTATATATTTGAACCCCACATTTTATTTTATTTTACTATGGACTTCTTTATCCTCATATAAATATTAGCCTGCAACGATTTGGCGCTTGATTGGTTGCAGAACAAATTTTGATTTGGGTCACAAAACATTAGCTTGAGAAAAAGTATCCGAACAAAGAAATAACTAAAAAAATACTTTTTCTTTCAGGGACATACTTTCCTTAAACAATTCACACTAAAACGTTAAAAAAAACTTTATGCGTGAGTAAAAAAATCCCTTTCGGTAGGCTACAGGCTAAGGCAGATCTTGAAGTTTTATCTTTTTATTTTCAAAAATTCAAAACTCGCCTTGTATGAGCGCTATCGAGAAGGTATTTTTTTGATTATTCATCATGAGCTGTTCAACGATACCCCACAAGACGAGCATATATATATATATATATATATATATATATATATATATATATCCCACTATCATTGCGACTCACTTACATTTACTGTTTGCTGTCATTATGGGACCCCGGTGTTTCTGAGATCCGTATTCGGGTCTTACTTTACAAGCCGTGTTCTTCGTACTCTACAACGTCCAAGCACCTCAAAAAACTTTACTTGTAAAATTGGATCCGGGATTCCATTTGATATAAAAGTGCATACAAAATGTATAGTTTAAGTTCCTGCACATTCTGTGCGTGGCGCTGCCCTCGCTAATCGTATAAAGGTGTATAGCTTATTTCACTCATGCCATGCCTTTACTGGAATCCGCATAAACGTTGGCAAACCTGACGCATCGTCTAACACACACTTAACTGCGCATGCGCTCATTTCTCCCACCAGTTCTTGCTGTCTTGTTTCTCACAACGTACAGAACTCACAGTGTCTATGTGTGTGTGTGTGTGTTATGCAAATACATATCGAAAACAGTGAAGGGCTCCTATTTGGATCACGAAAAGAGGGTTGGGTGATAAAAGAGCAAACTTGACCTTGGCGTTCCATTCGGAAAGGACGAAAGGTGATAAGAACCAAGTTACGAAGCAACAGGGCAGAAATTATGGTCACGAGGCCATCTTAAGTAGCTCTGTGTATTCTTATGAGTTTAGTGCAAGAACCCCTCGCAATCAAAAAATAAATTGTAATGACTCTAAAAGTATAAATGATATGGAGAAACTAGACTAGAGAGAAAGAAGCTTATCAGAGGAAAACTGCCAGTTTTAGATCTGGAAAATCTTGGAAAACACAGACAGACATTCGAGATAGAACTAAGCAACAGATTCAGCGCCTTGGAAGAGTTAGAGGAGGAAGAAGACATCGATAGCAGAAACAAAATACTGACTGAGATAATAAGAGAAACAGACAAGGAAATAGCAGACACCAGAAAGAAAAAGGAGAGCAAAATCTCAGAAGAAACTAAATTCTTGATGAAGAAAAGAAGGGAAATGAAAGAAGAGGATAATTGCATAAAGATGATTGAGTACATACAACTAAATAAAACCGTAAGGAAGAAAATAAGAGATTATGTACGAAGATATAACGAAAATCTTGTTAGAAATACAATCGAGGAAAACAAGAGTCTGAAGAAAGTCAAACAGCAGCTCATGGTAGGGAAAAAGCAAATAATTGCAGTTAAGAGACCAAACGTGACCGTAACAGGTGGAAATTATAAAAGTATTTGAAAATTTCTACAGATAATTGTACTACTGCGAGAAAGAACTAGGAAATGCAGACCCAGAAAAAAATGATGTAGAAGTCCCGGACGTAATGAAAGAAGAAGTGGATAAAGTACTTCGAGGGATGAAGAACGGAAAATCGCCAGGAGAAGATGGACTCACAGCAGAGATGTTTAAATTGGGAGGTGAAACAATGAAAGAGGAACTTGCTAAACTATTCTCGATGTGCCTGAGGAAGAGAGAAATACCACCAAGTTGGAACAATGCCATTATCATTTTGTTATACAAGAAAGGGGACAAAGAACGCGTGGAAAACTACAGGCCAATTAGTTTACTGCCAGTCCTATACAAAATCTTCACCAAAGTTATTTTAAATCTTATTGAACGAGACTTAGATTTTAACCAGGAAAAGAGAAGAAGCCGGATTCCGTCGTGGATTTAGCACAATGAACCACATACAAACATTGAATGAAGTTATGGAAAGGACTAATGAATATGAACTTCCACTATGTTTGGGATTCATAGATTTTGAAAAAGCTTTCGATTTGGTCTCCTTGTCAGCAGTACTTAAATCACTTGAACGTCAGGGCATCGAAAGTTCATACATCAAGTTACTGCGAAACATTTACTCGACTGCCACATCTGTCAATAGGCTGCATCAAGAAAGTGAAACATTTAAAGTTGGAAAAGGGGTAAGGCAAGGAGATTTAATTTCTCCAAAACTGTTTTGTGCAGTCCTGGAGAGAGTGTTCTAAAATTTAAAGTGGGATGAAGTTGGAATTAAAATTAATGGCGAATATCTTTATCACCAATGGTTTGCTGATGATATAGTCATGTTTGCTTCACATGCAGAAGAACTACAAACGAGAATGGAAGAACTGAGTAACGAGAGTTCCAAAATAGGCCTTAAAATGAACGTAAGTAAAACAAAAGTAATGTACAACCAACATATATATATATTGCTGCAAAGAAGGAAGTGAAGATTAACGGAGAGACATAGTTGATGAGTATGTTTACCTAGGCCAGCTCAAAACATTGAATACAAAGTTGACCGAAAGAAGGCCTCTGAACTTTGATTGAAATAAACAGAAGATGTAAAATGGCGTGGAGTTCTTTTGGAAGACTACACTTTATTTTCAAAAGCAAACTACCAATATGTCTGAAGCGTAAAGTTTATAATCAATGTGTCTTACCTGTAATGATGCACGGCTGTGAAAATTGCACATTGATGGCGCAAACAACTCAAAGATTGAGAGTTTCACAAAGAGCAATGGAGAGATACATGCTAGGAATAACCAGGGGGACCGGAAGACAAATGAATGGATTCGCGCACAAACAAAGGTAGCGGATATAATCAAGACTGCGAAGAAGATGAAGTGGAGATGGGCCGGTCACATAGCTAGACGAACAGATGGAAGGTGGACGACAAATGTACTACAATGGATTCCTAGAGAAAAGAAACTACTGAGACAACGTCCAAATGTAAGATGGGTAGATGAAATCAAATGTTTTTCAGGAGCTACATGAATTAGGATAGCAGCAGACCGATATATGTGGAAAGAAAAGGCGGAGGATTTCGTCTAGAAGTGGATAGAATACGGCTGAATATGATATATATATATCGATCTCAATAGCTAGAACTTTCTTCGAAATCTAGCTGAAAATATAATTTAAAAAATAATTATTTTAAAACACGATTTTTTTAAGATGGACTAAGATGTAGAAATTAATAAATTGAACCGATCTTTATTCATTATTTTTTACTCTTTAACCCATCCTAAAAAGAAGCGTATTTTTTTTTTTTAAAAAAAAACTCTTAAATTATTTTTCTATTTAATAGATGAGTATTAAACTGCCTGCAAAACAGGCAACCCAAACTTCACACAATAGGTGCGGCGTTGGGTGCATTTAAGGATAAGTACCCATTATTTTACTAATTAATTAATTACATTTAACTGCATTAGTCTGTCGTATATCTAACAATTGGATATTGTCTTGTGATCATAAGCAAGCAAGTTTATACAATTCAAAAGAAATCGGATGATGGGAAGTGAGTTAAAATGAATTACAATATTTGTACCAGAGATGATTACAGAGCAAGTTAATATATAGCGTGTAAAACTGTACTTTTTATACGCTTCGCACGAAATATTAGCCCCTATCTCGGAACCTTGTAGTCTGAGCGGCTAGCTTTTGTATATGACTATTCTGTAGGATGTAGATTCCCCTAACGAAATTTGACGGTAGGTTTCAATGTGAGCTTAATGACGGTTTCCTTGTTAGCCTACCTTTGCAACATTACATATTCATGATATTTCATAATGTATTAATTATTTGCTTTTTATTTTAATTATGTCAACGTTCAATTGTTTTGACATTCGCAATTCTTAAAATTAAGCTAACTCTTGTATCGTCCATAGAGAATGTATAAAGGAATTGAAAGTTATTGAAGGATTTGGAATCCTGCAAAACTCACCGTTTAGTGCTAGACATGATTTTTTCTAGTAGTAGTTATTCTGTGAGAGGACATAACACTTAAAATGGTTATTTTCGTTAACTACCTTCAATCACAACTAGAAAAAAACGTGCTCTAATCGGTCGTTAGGTTCCATTTTCCTATACTGATTTATGTTATTTGAAGATAGGTGTTATCTCCAGATAATTGAGAGATGTTAACAATCATGTTCAACAAGAATTACGATCCCAACGTTCGATTGGAGAATTGGCCATTCCACATGTTACATATGTGCATGGAATGATGACACTGAGGGACGAATACTACAGTCCAATATCTTTAAAACTCCTGAAATAATTACCCCATTGATCGAGCCCTTACATAACTCAGTTTCCCAAGCCTTTGAATTTTCACGTGTTTGACGTGCTCAGTATTAGTTCATACAATGTTAACTATCAGTCACTGGAAGACTTACGGTTAAATAAATGTATATGCAGTTAAATGTCTCTATAACGAACACCATCAGGACGGAATAAATTATAAGATTGCCTTAGAGAGGTTTTGAATACTGATTTAAAACTCAATGCACAGTAATGGAGTACAACACATACGACTATAACTAACTAACTCTATGCCTTATGGAACTCGCAATTTAATCGCCGCAGTAACAAACGTTCGCTATTGGATTCTATCCTATTTTATATCAAGCCAGTTTTCATCACGAACACCTACTTCTCGAAGACCTCTTCTAATATTGTCCTCACAACGATGTATCGGTCTTCCCAACGGTCTCCTTCCATCCGGTCTTCCAACCATGACAGAATATAATCTTGGTTTCCCCCCATCCGAGCTACATGGCCTGCCCACCTTAGTCGTCGCGATTTCATTATTTTTACATCTGGTGAATTATACAGTCAGTGCTTCATTACGCAGAGTCCTCCACTCTCCAGTCATCTCGTCCCGTTTCGGCCTGTATATGTTTCTCAAAACCTTATTTTCAAACACACGTAATTTATGTTCATCTGCTAGGGTCGTACTCCAACTTTTTTGTAAATCGGAACTATTATTCAGGTTTTTCATTCCTTTGGAATCTCCTCCTTTCTCCATATAGAACTTATCAATGTATGTAGTTCCTTGATTAGTGCAGTTCCTCCTGCTGTAATTAATTCTGCTGTAATATTGTCTATTCCTGGTGATTCGAAAATTTTTAATTTCTTTACCGACATTTTGATCGCGATCTCGTTAATTTCGGGAATACACGGTTCTGCGGTATGGATTTCAAATCCAACTGTTTGTTCCCCGTTGTGTACATTAAGAAGTTTGTAGAAGCAACTTTTCCACACATCGACAACTTTAGTCGGACCCGCCTGAAGATTTCCACGTTCATTTCAAATGATTCCTAACCTTGGGTGGCAACCTTTTCTTAACGAGTTTACCCCTTCTATAGATCTCGTGTGTTATTTGTCTTCCCATTTTGCTCAATCTCCTGAATCCTCTGGGTCAGATATTCTCGCTTTTTGTTTCTGAACCGCGTGTGGCGTTTCATTCAGCGATACTATAGTGATTGGTATTTGCTTCGCTGTTATTACTTAGCCATCGTTGTCTGGCTTGTTTTCGTATTTTATGAAGCTTAAGGCATTCTTGATCAAACCACGGTTTGTTTTTCCGTTGTTTCGTCTCACCTACATGTTCTTTTACTTCGCTCTTACTTGTTTCACGAATTGCCTCCCACATCTTACTTACATCAATTCATTAATACCATCATCATTATTATTACTCGAGTCGTGTAGGATTTCGAACCTATTTGAGATTTCGAGTTCGTAATTTGCTTTTATGCTCGGATTATTTAATCTTTTAAATTGAATTTAACTTGTTTCAATCCCTTGCTTTCTCTGTTCGCGATGTATAACTAATCCTTTACTTTTGTGTTCATTTATTGATGGTCAGTGTCACCTTCCGCTCCTCTGTACGACCTAAAATCTATTACGTTTGTATGACTTCGTTTATCTGCTAATACGTGATCGATCTGGCTGAGAGTTTTCCCGTCAGGTGTATTTGTATTTGTGTATGTCTTTGTGTTCTAATCATGTACGGTTTTATTAAACGTCTATGCTCCGACCAAAGTGGCGACTTATAACAATAAAGATATATTCTACGATGAGCTAGAAAGGCTGTTTGAGCGAATGCCGAAGTATAATTCGAAAAGTGTGCAGGGTGATTTCAATGCAAAGTAGGGGGAGAAGAAAAATATACACCTACTATAGGCAAATACAGCCTACACGAGAAGACCAACAACAATGAAAAAATACTGGTAACTTTCGTGATTTTGAAAAACCTACTGGTAAAGAGCACATATACGACTATAAGTTCAAGTAAATTAATAACACAATGTTACTAAGTACCAACGGTCTTCACTTTACATTAGCCCTTCGGAAGGTTCTGGAGCCCGGCCTCATCTGCAGACCACGCTGAAGTTTTGCAGATGATTCTTAACTGTTATCAGGCTATCAGGCTAATGACAGGATGGTAATAAATTCAAGATTGGGCCCGGGCTAACTTCATTCACACATCATGTTCTCAACCCTGTTAAGACAAATGTAAGAGCGCTATAAACAAAATTCAATTGACGTGTCAGGAATTAGAATTCGGGAATTTATAATGCATTTTGTTCCCGTTTATAATTTATAATGAATTTTGCGTCCATGTCTGTAATAGAAAATGTCCGTAGTAAAGGGATTAAATACTCATGAGTGTTATTGTTATTTCGTTACGGACCAAATGTATAGTCCATTAATAGAGGTTAAACTGTACTGAAAGAGGCAGGAAAGCATTCACATAACAAATAAAGACTGCAGCGAGTAATTATTTGGTATTCTGTTCATGAAGTTCTGCTGGCGTCTATTATTAATCCAATTTTCTCGGGATTGCTGCCAGAACAAGTTTTGCTGGATAGCTAAGTTTTCATTACCATACAGCGGTAAGATCTTCAGAGCTGTCAAGATGTTATCGCTGTATGGTAATGAAAACTTAGCTATCAAGCAAAACATATTCTGGCAGAAATCCCGAGAAAAATGGATTAATTTTTTGGTAGTTTTGTAGACCAATGTTTACAGTTCCGGCACCATTTTATATAAATATAAAGGTGCAAAATCTCGGTTAAGCTCGGTCGAGCTAACGGAACCCTACCCAGGCTAAGCAAATGCCAATTAACCTAAATAACTAACTAGCTTAACTTGAGGAATCTCAAATAAAACTGAAACAAAAATTGAAAATTAATTAAAAGTAGGAGCGCATTGACAATGCTTACCCTGAACTGGAAAAGAACCAATATTAATCTTATTTTATACAGAAGTTTGGAGCTTTAGCGCAGACAACGTAAGCAACTTGAAAGCAGTTTTCCCCACACAATAAATTAACTGAGTCATATGTCATAACTTTCTCTCTCCCTCCTCCGGAAAGTGACACCTTCATGTGAACTCTGTCAGGACATTATTTCTCATGTGTATTTTCAGAAATGCAAGTGATGGTTAGAGAACGGAATAATAGGTACGATTTGCTAAGATACGTACATACAGAGGAAATGATCAATATTTGTGTACAATTGATAATTACAAACTTTAAAACAATTATGGTACATTTTCAACTCAGCAGCTGGTAGTGAAGAGAATGCAAGTTACTAAAACCAACCTGCATCGTTCTTAAACAGAGATACAGATCATGCTGGAAATACAACTGATTCATATTTGTATTGAACATTCTTATTATTTAAAAATCATTATTGAGGGTATCGTAGTGATGTATCAAATATCAAACACACTATCGAAGTTATCAAAAAAATCTTCGCCATTATGTGCATGCTTCCAAGCCCTTTGGCAGCAGCTCTAACAGTTTTGGAAATATTATATTAATCTTTTGACATAGTGATCAAAACGAAAGAAAACTATTAAATAGATATACTACACACTAATATTAAACACTTACCTTGTTTTCTGCAAATGTTCGTACTCAACTGCCGTCCACTTATTTCTTCTGCAGCTCACAACTGACAATCACTGCGCCAAATGGCAAAGCAATTATGGTGACGTATCAACATGGCCACAATCATAGATAAGATATTTTTATGTATATGCACACGTAGCAGAGTAAGTAATACCCAGCTTTCCTGACATCTGGTGTTTGGAATATCGAACTACGTAATACATATTGCTAACAGGCTTGCGCTTACCAGTTCTCATTTGCTTGCTTATTAGTTTACTAAAAAGAAACAATCGTCTTTCGTATTATCTGAATAGGATTACAATACTATTATATTTCATTGGTTGCAAGAACGTTCTGAAAGTTTGATTTCATACCATTTGAGTGGGAACCTATACATAATGCAATGCTCATGTGTTTGGATTTACAACTAAAGAGAGCAAACAAAAGAGAAGAAAAATGCGAAAGAAGTTCAATGTTGCCACCAAAGGTTCCTGTTGCTTATTTAATCCTCTGAACTCGGAACAGAGTTCAATTGAGGGAAACACGAGATCACTTCAATGATGGATTATATTTTTGTCTATGATTTGGGAATTTGGCACATGTTCTGTAAAGGTACGTGGGCTGTTTAGAATAAGACAAGTAATATATGAACACTGGAAAGAGAAATATGAATCAGTTTGGTACGTAATATGAGCCTTGCACTTCCTTTTCCTGTTCCAAGGACTTTACTATATTCTGGTAAATAGTAAAAATTCTTAATTTTTATCGAACCAAGATAATTTTTTTTTGTCATTATTCTCTTATAAGTTTAATCCAAATCATGTAATAAGTGTTTTTGGTCTGAATGTTTTGGTAGGTCATAAGAACAAGCAGAGCTATTAAGAGCTTTATGGAGCAGAGAATCAGACGGAGGCGAAGAAGGATACGATTCTGACCATGGTTGATTTTTTAGAAAAGTGAAGTAACAATTGTGCATCATCAATATTTGCTTCAGGATCATTAATTTTAATTGTGTCGTACTTATCAGAATCGACACTTGAGGAGTCAACTTCTTGACATCGTAATCTTTCATTCTTGCCTACATATTTAATCCGTGGTGACGTTTGCATTTCAACATTTCCTTGATTATAGTTTTCCACAAGTATATCTGTTTGTATAGCAATATTCACTTGTGTTCTTTGTAGCCTTGAGTAGAATTATCGACAAATTTTGTTTCTGAGGTGCCAATATGGTTGACGTTTCTGGTGCCACTTCTTTGGTTATAGGTGGAAAAAGTTCAGTTATTAGAAAATTTTGGTTGCTGAACATTGAGGGCCTCTTTATAAGTAATGTTCTTACTTTCCATGAGATTATTTATCTCATGCTGGAATTTGATTGCAGGACAGTCATGGTGTCCGGCCCTGTGGTTCTGAGCTTTGCAATTAATACAAGGTGTTTGATAGGTTCAAGGCGAATTATCATGGAATGGGCGAGCACAATTACCGCATTTACGTTCATTTTGACAGGTAGCAGCACTGTGCCAGAAGCCGAAACAAGAATAGCATTGAAATAAGTTTTCTCTGTTTGGTTGCATGTTGAGTCTCACCATATATACATAGATAAACTCCGGGATGGATTGAGTTTGCATTGTGAATTTTATTAGTTTCGTTGCATGAAGTTGCACTTCACCTTTATCGTTCTTCAATCGTTTATAAATACGAAGTGCTCCAATGATTGGGGAGGAACACTCAGTATTTGCCAACGTTTCTTCAATTGACAGATCAACAGGAATACCATATACAACTCCGGCTTTCTGTAATAATGAAGATGGCGTTTTTACAGTTATTCTAAGCTTGCTACGTAACTGAATGTTGCCGATAAAAATGTTGGCATCCAGTCTTGTAGAAAAGACTAACATTACATTTTTATGTCTATGTAATTCAATATTTTTAAATTTGATTTCATCGTAAGTTAACTGTTTTGATAAATATATTAATGAAAAACTATTGAAGGCTTCATTATTGTATTTGCTCAAAATACAGCACCAATGACCGGGATGTCCTTCCCAGTACCTGATAGGATGCATTGTAACAAACTTAGGCTTATTCCTTAAGCCTAAATGCGTTATTAAACATCTTACTTAGCGATTCTGCACTGAAAGTGGTAACTTTTCTACTTTACATGAACGTTAAATTGTCACAATACTGAATAACAAAGAATTGTTACTTTTCACAACATGTAACTATGCACAATTAAATTCACTTGTCATATTCTGTACACTATAAACCACACTGACGCTGATATGGCCCTATCCTGATATTACATAGTTATTCTTATTTATATGTTAATTGAAGTTTCACGAGGAATACGCTATATGTCATTACTTTTGCTAGTGTAAAATTGAAGTGAGCAACTTTTTTGTATATGGAAAATTTGTTGGTTTTGTGATGTTAACAAATGCAGATGATTTTATTTCTTTAAAAGGTTATTTGTTTCAGAAAGAAAATAAATTTTATAAGCAAGTTATTATCTTATAAACTAATATGTATATCAGATGTATAATCACATTATGAATGTATATAGCTGATGTCGAGAGAGAGAGGTAGAGGTGTAGAGTTATTCTTTATATTTTTAATCCTCTGTTGAAATAAATATATTTTGAATTGTCGCCTTTCGTTTAGTTTGTGATAGACGTAGTGGAGAGCTTTGCTTTGGTCCTTGAATGTTGCTGAGAAGCACTGACAGGATCATAGCTTGGTTTTCTATCTTCAGGTGTACGTCCCACTACGTGGAGTAGCTTTGGGGCGCGCCTTAGCATTAGGTATTGTCTTCCTTACATCCAGGAACCAGAACATTGACCCTGATCAAGAATCTCATTAATCTACCGCACAGCGACAACGTCGGAGCTAGCTACAAGGAGCAAATTATATAGAAGTAACGCTAGACCCGAAGGAGGCAGTCACGTTACAACGCCATGTTTTTATCCATCCGCCACCAACGGTTGTATCCGGGGAAAAGAAGTGTAGATAATTTTACTCATCCTAACTAAACTGTTCTTGCAGGACATCCGTTTCACCAGAGTATATAATCCAAGAAGTAACACTCAACACAATCAGTTAGTAAGCACAGGGAATATGGTAACATAATATTATGCCTGACAGTAACATATAGATTGTAACGAATTATGTAGAGTTAAATATTTAAGACTGCTCTTTAAAATAATGACTTAACTCATAACATCCCTTGGTGTACGTAGGAGAGTTACCATTTAAAAAACAACATCCTTAAACATGTGTATTACATTTTCAACTGTTCTCATGTGCCGGTCAGCGATATCGCCTTTAGTGCGCTCTCGAATCAGTGAACATGTTTCAAGCACTCCCTGTGCTGCTGTCCGCGTCAGAGACTCAACTACGTCATATCCACAGGTATGGCTAGTGTAAAAATGAAAGTAGAAGTGCTGATGTATTGGGAAGTTCCAGCGACTCTTTACATCTCAAATGCGATCACTGGAATATCACTTATATAAGGATTTTGTTCTTTATTCCCTTAGAAGCAGAATAATATATAAATTACCATCTCTGGAAGCCTGTAAGTACCTAAAACTATAGGTTTTCTGAGTGCTGTTATTCTATGATGCCTTCCATGCAACAGGTGCGAAAGGAATTTGGTGTAGATTTTTTCACGGAATTCCAGACGTAACAAAATTCGATAGAGTGTGAACTACATCATCTGTTTAAAGCTGAAATATTGCTGAACGATTTTTAATATTTAGATTTACCGAGATATATGTACACACAAATATAATTTTATGCAATAAAGTAAGTGCATTTCACCTGCTCGTATACGATATAGTATAGTACACAAGCATATATAGGTGGTACATTTTATTCATTTATAATTATATGGAGGATTTCCTTGAAAGTTCCTGATGTGCAAAGAATCTACAAAGAATAAGGAACGATGCTATGGGTATCTCCTGTAAATAAAGTAGCATACATTCAAAAGTGCCCAAAGCTGTGTACATTTCTATATTTTTGAAAAACCTCCCCAACTTTTGTTGTCACCCGAAGTTATTCTCCAAAGAGATTTAACAAAATGTCGCCAGTTATATGGCTGAGCATTTGTAAATGTAGCCAGTTATCGAATGCGAATTGTGACTCGGTGTAGTAACTGTCTCCTCGCAGGAATTATTTGGATTTTCGTGCGTGAAAACAATACAGTAAGTAAAATATGGCCGATAACGTACTCATTAATCATTTTGGTAGTATGCATGCGTACGCAAATTAAAATCGTATGTAAGAACTTATTAATAAATTAATTCAGTCGTATTTCGAGATAAATCTAACTCTGTTTGTATATTGTATTTTGGGAGAAAGACTTCCGGAAACATCAAAGTTGCAAATCAACATATTTGTTTAGATCATGAGCAACATATTGAAATTGTATTTGAATGTAGAAATACCGTTCTCTTCCAATAATTACAGACGCTTCTTGCCTAGATTATAGTAAGTTATATTTGAAAGTAGAAACACCGTACACTGACAATAATTACATACGCTGACTGCCTAGATTGCAGTTAATTGTTTCTGGAAGTGATAATATCGTGTTCCAATATTAGTTATATATGTTTACACTGTCTTGATCGTAGTGTATCATTGTGAAAGGAGACAAATTATTTTTTTATTAACGGCACGTTGGCAAATGCGGATTTCAAGAATTATTTAACGTGTTTCGACAACCTAGATTACATTCATAATTGACAAACGTATTGTCTGTATTACAAGACGTAGTGATTATCTTTACAGATAACTTCTTATCAATAAGTTGACTGTCTAGATTGGAGTCTGCGACGATTGATAACCAGTAATCCATCATTCAAAATCGAATTGTGAACGAATGTCAATATTGGAATATTTTGATTGGATATGACATTGATAGATATATTTCAAAAGTCTTACCTTCTCACATTCAACGAAAATAAGTACATCGCATTAAAAGTGTGTACATTTTATTTAGTCATGTTTATACACATGTATGCATAATTAGAATTTTTTCATAGGTGTATTAGTAACTATCCTTACATATATTTGCATTTTGATGTAGTATGTTATACTTGATCCTAGTTTATATACATCCTAGTATCCTTAGTGTGTATTAGGTATTGGCTAATGTCTTATGTGGTAACGGAATAATATTTTTCTTTGATTTCAGATCATTTTTATATTTTACATTGCGATTAACATTATCATGGATTGAGTGTAGACGAGTCTGCTATTACTGAATCATTATTGATATCGTCCAAATATACGAACGTATTGAAAACACTTCGTCAAAGAAAGTCGGCTTCTCTGACATTACTACTCGTTCAATTATACGAACGCTGACAAAGATTGAATTATTTTTTACTTTGATTTCGTTCATTTAATATGTACAAAATGACTAGAAGTAAAGTTAAAGAGTGACATAAGGGATACTGTTAAAATTAGGCTTCATTTTATTATTTGTCAAGGTTAGAATTCAGAAGAGAAGCATTATCAGTTCTAGTATTAGCTTCCCAGCTTATTAGTTTAGATATTTGTATTGTGCGTAAAGAAACAAGTGACTTTGTAACGATTTTCATTTTGTAAAATATTTATTTGCGCAGTTGTCGCGTATCTTGTTTCTCTACTGTTCTTCCCACCTCTGAATTGTATTATGGTGCTGCCATCTAGGCGACCATGTTTGTAATCTGACTACCATGTAGCTTCAGTTTCGATAGAGTGGTAAGTCTGAATAGATATGTCTACTCTGACATGATCCTTTTCTTATTATACATTACACTCGTTTCTTGGATAGATAGTAATATATTAAGTAAAAGTTTATTGAATAACTGGCTATTAATTTCTACATTTATTTATCTTGTAATGTATCAGGAATTTCAGTGCAGTAAAACACTGTGTGGCATTTGAATATTGGAATCAAACTGGGAACTTATGGATTCGAGCCGATTTACGTGCTTGGATGGACCGGCACCATTTCGTGTTACATTAAGCAGCACGTGGGAATTTACCTTCTGTTTTCTTGTAGTTTTCGTATTATCACAGATTGTGTGCGTTTATTATAGTGAGACACTGTATTGCAAATTTGTTCATGAATTTTGATCAGGTAAGTGGTAATAGTCATTTAGCAGTATTTTCTTGTATTTGACACTTTTTATTAACCATATTAACTCGTAACAGCTGCATGTTCCAATTTATATTAAAAGGTTCTGTTCGACTTAGTTTTTATTGCCGTGATACTCAGCTGTTCTCTATTTTTTAGCTTAGAAAATTGTATTCTAGACGTAAGTTATGCGACAAGATTCTACAGAGGGGCAAACATGTTTCGCAAATCTTTTTTGTGGACTGTAAATTCTCCAAGAAACACTAATTTAAGTAATGGCAATTATATCTTGCCAGCAAATTATTCAAGAATCATCATCTGGTAGATTCAGAACATCATTGTTAGTTACCACTATTTGTGTAATAATCACGAGGTCTGTTTGGTTATGTTGTACTCAATTGCTTGGTTTACTGTGCAATATTCTGTGACTGAGTATGTTGCTTTTTTACTTAGAACGTGCACTGAAAGCGTTAAACATAATGAATGTTGAAATAAATTTGATGTTAAAATTTGATGATGAAATAAAAATAATGTTATGTACTATACGTATAGATTGCTTTTGAGAACAAGCTACAGCCAGTATGTTGAAATTATTGTTGTTATAGTTATGGAGTAGTACGTGAAATAGCAAGTAAGATGTTAATGTTGCATGTTAATGTTGTTGAAATTTTGCTCTGCACTTATGCAAAATAAATTGTTCCTGCCAAGTTACTTTAGCATATCTGTTGTCTGCCTACTATATTATAGAACCCAGAAAGTATTCAAACTTATTTAATACTTATGGAGCGAGATTGGCTTAGTCCTCGGTTCTGTTTAATATGTGTCTTTACATACTATTGCTTGTGCCTAGATTGGAATGATACACTGGTTAGTGAAAGGGTGCTGGACCATTGATGGCACATTGATCCCTCACTGTCTAGGGTGACTGCCCCAGTTTGGGACCACTTGCGGTAGATGCATTCTAGGATTTGGCGGGATGGTGCTCTATTATTACCAGATTAGCTTCTCGTCTTATTCTTTTGATATACGAAACTTATTACATACCTAAAAGGAATAAATATCTAAAGCAAACAAAAAACGTCACAACTTGATTACCTTTTGAGAAATAAATATTATAATTTGTAGTAAGAAACAAAACTTAAAATTTTATAAGACCATACCTTTTTTAATATATATCCATTTTTGGTATGTTCTGTAATTGTTCCACAGAAATACAGATTCGTAGCTGTTATAAAATCGTTCTACTCATGTGTGTTTATATATATTTTATTAGTATCTAGCTTAATTAGAATACTAATCATCTCACAAAGCATTTGGTACCTAACAATAGTTGTTATATTGTACAATAGGAACACTGGTAAGTTCTTTCTTTTGTCTAACGCTGTTCAAGTTAGGGTTAAGTGTTCTATCTACCATCACAATTAATTCAAATTTGTCATCCACTGCGAATTCTTTGTATTCAATCAATTGATGAAAGGTTGTTCGTGCCATGAGGTGAAACTTTGGTACACTTTATTTTTATATGGGCCAGTCTAGTAACTTTGGACATCGACCAGTCACGATTCGTCTTTAGCTGTTTAAATCCACACACATGCCCCTGCCGGAACACGAACCCGGGACCTTCGAGCCGATGGCCTACCGCGGAAGACCGCTCGGCCACCCAGTCGGCTCGTGCCATGAAGTATTGTAAGCGTGTATTAATAATGCTCTCCTCGGATCTTGGAATATATCCCCACCGTTACATTCGTGTATAACATTAAACAAATGTTCGTCACCTTGGAACGAGAAGGTACTATTTATATATGTATTAGTCGCTTATTACAGGAAAGTTAATATGTAATTTGCAATAGGCTCACATAATTACAAATATTACAAATAGTTAACTAGAAAGACAAAATAGAAACAATTAAAAATACATGAAAATAATCAACAAGTAGTAAATATGAATATTAAAATAGTCAAATATTTAATGCAAGAGCAAAACTGAAACATAATTGAAAGTAACCAAATATAGCGGAATTACTTGTCATAAATAAGTAAAATGGAAGAACAAATATAATACAATATCGAGTTAAAATTTCACAACAATGAGACATTATATTTAAGTTTTTACATAAGTAGAATACTGCATAGCAAAATCAACATCCATTGTTTTGCGCCAGTTTGTTGAATAATTGACACATTCTTTTGACAGGTGAATTGGAATGTGCAATAGTTTTAGATCTATTACAATTAAAAGCTAATCTAGTCCTTAAATTGATAGCTTTTGTATTAAAATTCAATAGCTTTAGACGCTCCGCACTATCAATGATTCAGTTTACTAATTCATAAAGAAAAGTTAACTGCAAGAACTCGTGCCTGGTTGCCAACAAAGTTATGCCAAAAATATTCAAATGTGTATTGTACGACACCCTTTCTTGATAAGAATTAATTCCAAAAAATTTATAATACAGGTATCTTGAATACCTTCAATTTTGTTAATAAATTGCTTGTAGTAAGAAGTCAAGATTATTGAAGCATACTCTAGTTTACTTCTCACAAAAGTATTCAATTATTAAAACATTAAAATTTCGGAATTCTCGTGTGTTCCTCATCACAAATCCTAAGAGTTTATAAGCCTCATTGCATACTTTTTCTACATGTGCATTGAAAGATTATTATTAAGGAGAATTCCCAAATCGTTTACCTCTTGGTTTCTTTAAATACTTAAGTTATTAATCTTATATCCAAAATGAATTGGGCTATTTTTCCGAGAAAAGGTAATCTGAATGCATTTATTTATATTGAAATGCAAATGCATAGCTTTTTGTCATTGAACTTAAACAAACCGAAAATTTCATCAAAGTTAGTACAATAGAATCTACAATTTCTAGGAAATGCTTATGAATAGACCGGAAACGCGATTGAAACGTTATAGAAGCTACTGCAGATGGAGTACCTATTATAACCACTACCAATTTTTCATTTTAATAAAATTTTTAGAACGTTTTAAAGGTCTTAAACGTTTTAAACCCTATTTCTTGAAATCTTTAAAGACGGGTTTAAAACAGAAATAAAAAACTTTTTAAACATATTTTTTTTCTAGAAAACATGTTTTTTACAACCCTGGTCAGATGGTGTCATTGCAGCGGTAATCGCGCATGAATATTACTTATAGGATAACCCAGTATTAAGCTATCAAAGGACTGCGAGGCGTTGATAGTTTATTGTTTGTAACGTTCACCTGGAGAGAAATAATTACTTTTGTTTTGTACTTAATACGATTGGGCGAGTAATGCGGGAGAAATATTCAATTGAATTTGTAATTTTTGTAAAGCTGTGAAATAGGAATTGCAATCTACCTCTGTTCTCATTCCAGATTCTAGTGATATCAGGAACATCGGAATAAAAGTGAGAACTATTGATTTAGTATTATTTGAAAGAGAGCATGAGTAATAATAACTTACGTGAAAATACATGCATATTTTAGTAGTTATAGCTTTGCTTATACAGTTTCTGCTGTTGGGACACGATGAAAAAATATTTTTATGCAGCCAGTTAAATGTACGATATAGATATAGATAGATGACCAACCCCGTTGGCCTAGTCGTTAGCGTGTCTGACTGTGGCTTGAGGGTTCCCGGGTTCAATGCCCGGGGCTACCAAGGATGTTTTCCAAGGTGTGTGGGTCTGGAACTGTGCCCACTCAGCTTCGTGATGCAATTGGAGATCTGCTATGAATGAAAGATAGTGGCGATCACAGTTTGAGAGCTTAGGGTCTCCTCTCCCAACCCGTCTGTTTAGCGGGGGAGCAGTAGACCAATCTCCTTCCTCTGAGGAGGGGCCTCATCCAGTAGTGGATTGAATATGGCAGTGAATTATCAATGTTATTATTATTAATATTATTATTATTATTATTATTATTATTATTATTATTATTATTTAATATATATATATATATATATATATATATATATATATATATACATATATATACATTATATATTGTTGGGTACACTAAGAGCCCGAATCAATTTCTCCCACTCACAGTCGCCAACAAATTTATTTATAATATTAGATTACATTTTATCATATTATGTGATGGAAAGACTAAGCAATGTGCAGAGGTAGTCGCTATCATCTAGGCGTTGTTTCTGTGATTTTCCACTTTGCATAAATAGTTCTGCTACTATGTTTTGCTAGTATATGTTGCTTTCTACAATTTTTAGTAAGCATTATCTGAACATCTTTCTCCACTTCCTTTGTCACATGCGTTTCGGCTGGATTTTGTTATTACTTTGTGAACTACGCACTTCCCTATTGATCCTGGGATCCCGTTTAATTGTTTCTCTGGTCATTGGGATATTTTATACAGGTTAGTTTTTTCTTACCGGGTTTTACTTTATTCTTTGGAAACTATAAACCGTATTTTACTTTGGCTCAAAGTAGATCTAAACAGTTCTATTCCTATGTAATACTGAAACTCGCTCGAATTCTCTCTGAGGTAACTCGTGATAGATGGTACTAAATCGCACAGTCATACATACGCCTGTTACTTTCATACATCCCTTACTTTAAAAGCTTTTAACATATATATATATATATATATATATATTTCTCTATGAAGATGCTTTTGTATTATGTTCTATATAATCCTATTCGTTTTGAAGAGACTGTATAAATTCTTTACTACCCTGCGCATATATCCGATCTTTTCAAGGGATTCGTTTCAAATTTTCTAGCTTAGTGGATAATTTAATTTACTAATTTTTCTTTTACAAGTATCCGCACACATTACTTTGAATATCTCGTCATCTGGGTTTCTCGTCCAGAAGACATCCTCATGATTCTGGAACTTGCTATTTACCTAGGATATTCCACATATGCTCACTAAAAGGAATTCTAGGGAGGTAATACATCCTATGGAAATAGAAAACAAAGGGAGACATAGGAGGTTACTTCTATGGACGCTTCAGATGTGAACTAGAACTTAAATCACAGTATAACAGACACTCGTTAGATTTTGACTACGGCCCGTGACGATGGATCGTATACATCTAGTTAAAATCTACAAACACCCATTCCCCTGCCGGAAATCTAACTCGAGACCTTCGAGTTGTTAGTCTAACACCTTAGACCACACGACTACCACACGACTTCGGCATCGCAGTATGTATAATTAATGAAATGTTCATTCTGGAACACGCAAGGATTAAGTCATGCAGTTAAGTGTGCACAGTCTCCCTTCATGTATGTATTGACAAACGATACAAAATGTGTGAATGAATGAATGGTTTTCCTTTTATTTTGCTCAGATAGATTCTAGGATAGCACAACATACAACCTGCATATATTTAAATAATTTGTATAGAATTAATATTTTTCATACCAGAAAACTTACAATGTTGTGTGTATTCAATTAATTAAAACCTAATGGAACGATATATTTCTATGTAAGACATCTATAAAATGATCAGTTTCTTTAAAAGGAGTAAAGTATTCTCGCCATTAGCGAACATTTACATGCTACAACTAAGTAACTAGAATTTCGTCAATATACATTACGATCCATTAACGTAAAACACGTGAAAACCTGAAACTTCTTTCTCAGCTCTTTGTCACATTATTACAATATAACTGCCAATTAATTTAATTAGAATAACAGTTTCCATTTATTTGACCATTTACCCCTTTTCTCCATGCTCTGTTGTATTTGTCACAAGGTGTGTGGTTCGTTAATGGTCTAACCAGATTTTCATATGTTATTATTATTATGAAGAATACTTTCTAACATTATATGGAAGTATTAACATAGATACAAGGAACATTAGCAATGGACTCTACTAAATGGTATGTAACTGTTGTGTTATCAGCTGCTAGGATACTAAGAACATACCCTTAATGGTTGTGATTTCTTGTTGATATGAAAATTTAATTGAAGTATAAAATTCTATTGCGTGTGTTGTCAGACGTTTTATTTGTCTACATTCACAAATTTGTTTTGAAACAATAGAGCCGATTCTTTGAATCAAATACGAAAACAATATTTCAAATAGAAACAGATTAATTCGAACTTAAAGAAATTAACTTCTGATTTTCTATCTTCTGTTAATTTCACACGAACAATAACAGAAATTGAATCTCAAGATAAACGAAACATGCATGGCAGATTAATCTTCATGACTATTAACATTGATACAAATTACGTTGTAACAACTTACAGGATGTGCACACATCTCGATGCTTCAATTTGAGGGTCGTCCTCTTGAGAAATTTCTGGACTCACTGCTATATTGGATATAGACGTGCATACCCATATGCCTCTCGTCGTAGAGTTGGCGCATATAATCATAATAAATGGTGTTCCAGGCTGGCTAAACATGGCGCCACATTAACAATAGGAGGGATAATCATTGATATATATCTTGTATCTATAATGTATGTAACCTAAAGTTCCTGTTAACAAATTATTGAGGGAAAAATGGTGGACTTTGAAATTAAAATTTCGTAAGAAACAACCCAAGAAGTAAATTGACCTTACACCTGTTACGAAGTTTCAACTGGAATGTCAGCCAATTTCGTTTCCATTAAATAATTATACAACAACAACTTTAGGGTTCAGAATTTTGTAGATACAAGGTATCAATGGTTAACCCTCGAATGGTCGCTTGAGTTGGCTTCAGACTCTGCTTACAGTCATGTCACACAACCTTGATGAGCGAATATCTTACCACGATCTCACCAGCCACGCTAACACATCCAAATTTGAATGGATATGTTGGGTTGCAGGTGCAGTAGAAGGACGATAGTTATCGTCAGTCACCTCTTAATACCTTTATGAATTATAGCCCAGGTGAATAGTTCACCACTAGGATGCTTCTCTTACCATTGCAACTCCCCCCGTATACAATAATACCTGGTATAGTCGACGATGGAACAAAAAATTCCCTGATCCATTAAGGTCATAGAGATCCATTCTGACCTCCAATGAGCTCTAGGGAGACTATTGAAGACGAATGTAACGGTGGGTATTAATAAGTGGCAAACAGGTCACAATAAACTTAGCATATATCTAATGAAGGAATCTCAACAATTTGTGTCTTCTAATTTAAGGCGAGCAGCTACATAACCTTCGATTCGCCAGGGGCACCACGCAAATTTATTGATTTCCTGTACCTTTAAAACGTGATATTCTGTTGTCAGAACCTTCCCAAGACCATTGGTGTTCGGTATAGAGTCTCGGTCCTTTAATGCAGCTATCTCACGACCCACTCTGAAAAGTGTACCAAGTGGTCATATTAAAATTCACTTAATTGCCCCAAAGCACTCTATCGTCACATTGAGATTTTACTGTACGCTAATAGAAAATGTTACCACAGCTCCTTGCATTGTTACAAACGTTTATAAACTAGTGCACAGCAACGTTTATAGAACTAACATGGTGTATCACAAGTAAACCTATTTCAAGTCGACACTCAGATCTAGAAGAGATATACATATTTAAAATCAGCATAAAAACTGAGTTTGAGTGTCAAATATTAGATGCCATTGCCCAGTAGTTGAAGATAAATTGATGATACAATAGTCAGACTCTTGTCTGTGGAGAGTGATGTAAATGTGTTGAAATACCACTATATTTTTTAATTGCTGAAAGGAGTGGATAGCAAATACACAGTAGTGGGTACTGGGTGGAAGGCGCTATCTTACGGAGGGTTTTTTATAAATAGTTCTGACGATAATATATAATTAGTGTCCTTGCGCCTTGTAAGACATCCTTCCATTCACCCACATACATTTATTTAAAATATTGTCATAAATAGTTATTTAATTTCAAGTTCTTGAATGTAGATCGAAATTATATCTTAAAGCCTTTAATATGGCAACAATTTCAGCATTCAGTCCGATGTAGATGTAAATCAGTTTATATTTCATAAGGTTTCAAGCTCCGAAAGGGTGAATTTATACATGCATATCGGGGTGACATAGGTGGCAAAAATTAAATACAAAGTACGGCACTCGCACAACACGAGGGCCGTCACAAACGTAAGGGTCCAACATGTTAATCCGGTTGGAAATTTATATACAGTTTGGTGGCAGGTTTCATAATTTTCTTCATCTCTGCACCTGAAGTTAGTAGAATGAAATATTGACTCTCCCATTGAGTTGTTTTAGTTTGACCCATTCACTAATTTAATCATCTTGGAGGCTTCCATGACGTAAAGCATGTGGAAACTTGTAACAGCTATTGGCCTGAATTTAGGATACCAAAAGGCCTTAAATAAAAAAAAGTTTTTTTGTAAGATCTATAAAGTTGCTTCGCACGCGTCTACTGGAACATTTGTTCCTGTACTTGAAGTAGTGCTATGTGACTGTAGTTTAATCAATGAAATAGTATATATTATGTATAGTATAGATGGTAGATATACATTGATGACGCTAAAGATCAGAAGTATGGGAAATCCAGTGATTCCAACATGAAATGTAAAAATGTTCTACATCGATTCTATTTTATAATCAGAGCATTAAAAACTATCTCCATTAATAAATACATGGTCGATAATTTGAGAGAAGCTTAATGTTAGGATATTAGTACGTTTAATCAAGAGTCTACATAATGGTTGTTTACTAGTAATGATATTTTATAATATTAAATTTTGAATTGTTTCTCGATTTACTGAAGGGTTCAATATTATTCTTCAGTTGATTTTAGTACTGTTTATTTAAGAATAATATCCTAATATTGAATGTTTTTTTCCTTATACTTTAACTTATAGACATGTTATTCAAGTTACCCTTAAGTGCAGGAAGGAAAACATTTTCTTAGTAAACCAAGAACAGGTAATATCACACACACTTCTTTGTCAGTACTGTACTTTGCAATACGCAAAAAATTCAGATACGGATATTCATTTTTGTTTTGTTTGCCAAGTTTAATTTTCTACTTAGACTTCAGGTATTCGGTGTGTACAATCAGAAACGGTAGGGTGCCATTTTTTGTCTCTTTCGTTTTCATGTATATTTTTACTACGGCAGACGAGAATTTCACTTGGCCTGTACGTACTAATGTATGGTATTTATAAGAAGCTTCCCTGTTCTTAATCCACTCTCTCTTTGTTTAGGTCCAACGTCTTTTTGTAAATACATATTGAACAATGTTTATATGATTGTTTCAGTTATTTTAGTATTGATTTATAATTTGTACAATATGTTTGTTATTGTGTGTTTTGCATGAGTTCTTTCTAAAGAATGGAATGAAATTGTGGATGAGAAATCATTGCATTGCAAATAATGGCAAGTTTTGAAGTGGAAAGAAGCTCCCCTAAGGATATTATGTATGTCCATTGGTTGTTAGAAAACTGGCTGTGTATGTTAAACAAAATATGAATACATTTGTTTTATGTTCGCAACTAATGCTCTGTCAAAGTAGATTTTGTTTGAAATATGAGCAAGAATTAAATAGGGTATCCAGCGAACAGTATCAAAAAATTCCCTGACTTATCCTGGTTTCCAGACTAAAATCCCACTTTTCCAGATTGTTGCGACGCTTAAGAGAAAAGATATAAAATGAACTTAATGTTATTTTCCATACTCAATAGCAGGTTCTGTGTATGAAATAGCTTTGGTAACGTTTAAAGTAAACAAAGCACTGACCATTTGTAGTTTGAACACAAATTAGTGCATGCATGTACAAAACCCTTTTCGGATCCACCCCAAGGACAGGAACATCCACAAATTTGAAAGAACACTTAGAAATCAAAGTTCTCTCACTTTTATCTGATTTTTTGAAAATTCTCTGAATTTTTCATGACTTTTCCCTGGCTAAATAAATTCCCTTATTTTCCATGTTTTTCCGGTTTACCAGACCGCTGACCACCTTGTCAAATTTTCATTACCATCCTTTGTCCGTATCATATTCCGAAAGTCCATATTTGTGGATAGCAAATTAACATCAACAGATGTCAGCAGTGTAACCTGGGACAGATCGTTCATCCGGTAGCAGTTACCAGGAACAACTTTGCAATAGAGAGAGCTGCACTACTATTATGTACTTATTGCTGCAAATGAGGTTTCCATATTGTGTTTTAGTACGCTAACTAGCAGAAACATCCAACCTTACTTAGCAAACCTATCCTTTTTAAGAGTACCTTCAGTATAAGATTTACATAGTTAGGAAGAATTCTCCATGAACCTATTTGAGCTTAATGACACCTGGAATGACACACATGCCATACAGATTGCGCAAGAAGGAAATAAGCCAAACAAGCAGAGAAGTAGAGTTTGTCCCACCCAAAAGCCTAAAGCAAACTAACAGTGATCATTCCAGTCCCTCGAGATTTATGATTACTACATCACTGGTAAAGATAAGTATCTAAACACAAACTTGTGTAAAACCAAACAATATACTTCTGTAATCTTAATTTTTTTTCTGGGAAATCCAATAAACGAAACCTCTATAAAACATAATTAACTTATTCACCTTACACGATTATTTACAGCGGAGTTATTATTATCTCTTTCACTGGTAAATACAAACTTAAGTAAGAAAACACACAAACACTAGGAAACATTAGAAATCCTCTGTGAATTCACTAGGTACTCCAACTGTGAATGATGTTTTAGGAGCTTCTTCTTTCTTCTTGGCATCTTTCCTTTCACTTGCTCCTAATGGATAGTTTTCAATTTTTACAATTTTCACATTTCGTCGCATAATACGGATGTTTTGTTTCACAATCATTGGTCTTTGTAACTTTTCCTTTAATCAGGGTGAATTAGGTTTAGAAATAAAATGATTTAATATATCTTTGGAATAAATGTCGTATGAATCACTGTCATTCGCTGATACATATGACACATAGTTTAGCTACTAGGTGGATTAGCAGGCTTGTCCTGTTTCTCTTTCACTCCCTTGATTTTATTGTGAGGGTTGTTGGTTATTTTAGTCCCCTGCCCGTTGGATATTTCTCAAGATAAAGAGGGTTTAGTAACGAATCGACAGAGAATCGCTCTACTTTCATTATTGAGCTCAACTTGAGAATCTTGAAATTGATAACAAAGTTTTCGAGTTAGTTTAGAAAGTTACTTATTACGCCAAATGGGCTGTTGTTGATTACCTGCATATCCAGATTTACGCTCTAGTCAACGGTAATCTGTAAATTGGTGTTGAGCTTTCTCCGGATTTTGATTTATTCCTCAGTTAGATTTTGGTCTATATATTTCGGAACCAATCACATCCAGATTTGCTGAAGGATATTTCTTTTAAATTTTCCCAAAGCAAAACTTCTTTATAAGCAAGGGGCTTGCTCCAGTGTCATACAAAGCATTTACCTGAATATCGCTAAATATTGTCCGACTTGATCAATCACTCTCCCTTTTAGCTGCACTAGCACATCGACCACAGTATAGATGTAATATTCATAATGGTTCGTTGACATAGTTATTTGTATATTTAATATAGATTATTATCATTTACTACAGAGTCTTCAATTGCAGGTTAAGTAATGGTATAATCCTTGTGAATGGTTATTGCGGATTGTCTCTAATTATCTGGCAATTCTCGAAGTGTCGCTCGTATTGCTCTCATCTGAAGATCTGTTCTCTAAACATGTTCTTGATTTGTGTTCCTCTTCTATTCTGTCTAATTTCACAGATATTTTCTTTACCATTCCTTGTATTCCGGTCATAATAGTTGTTCTCAATTCAGTGTGCGAATTAGCGGGGGGTGGGGTTGCCCGGGATTTCCCCTGACAAATTTATTTTTTGTCCCTGCCAGAGATAAATTTCTCCCCCCTAGAAAATGTTTCGATGAAGATCAGGTAGAAAATCTTTATTTGGCAGAAATTGAAACTATTTTCATGAAAGTGACGAGGGTATATGAACTTTACTAGCAACTAAGAAGCCTATTTGGCAGCCATCTCTTTTGTGATGTTTATGAAGTCCAGGACATCCATTTCCATTTCCCAATAGGGATTTTGCTAAATCATTCACTTAATGTACTTCGTAAACATCGCAAAAGAAATGGCTTCCAAATAGGCTTCGTAGCTGCTTGTATAAGTTTATATATATCCTTTACACTTTCATGAAAATACAGGATAGTTCTGGAAATCTCTAACAGGGCTCCTAGTGTACAGAAACCTTTGAAAAAAAATGTCAATACCAAAGTGCATGTACGGAATCACGTGGTGATAAACCAGTGGCGTCTCGAGAATACCTCTACGACGGGAAACTTCAAACTTTTAAATAGAAAGTTGACTTTGCTTGCTGTAAAAAAAAACAACTAAATTTTGAACAACTTTCAGATGAAACATTGTTTAATATCTCGTAACGTTTGGCAACTACAAGAGTTAATTAGTAGATCAACAGTTAACTTATCAAGTATCTCTTGTAACTGACGATATTTACAAATGTTTCATCTGAAAGTTGTTCAAAATTTCGTGTTTGTTTCAAAGGAAGTAAAATCAATCACTGTTTTTTTTTATTGCTCCTCCTGCAACAGTATTCGCGGGGCGGCCCTGTTTTCGGAAATTTCACCGTTTGATTCCGCATATCCAATTTAGTATTTCACTTCAGTTTGGAACCTTTATATACTATTTTTTTTGAGTTACAGCATCCAAAAAGCCCAGATAACCTTCTACACCATATTAATTTTGACTATCAATTATGTGTTGTAGCTGCCAAACGTTATAAGCAATGAAAAAGTGTGTCCTCTAAAAGTTGTTCCAAATTTAGCGCTTGTTGCAATCGGAGCAAAATTAATCCCTGATGCTATTTAAAATTTTGAAGTTGCCCCCACCCTGTAGAGTTATTCGCGAGACATCCCTGATTTCAGAAGCACCACCACGTGATTCCGCACATGCACTTTGGTATTAACAATGTTTGTTTCAAAGATTTCGGTGCACTAGGAGCTGAGATATGGCCTGGCCCTGTTACAGATTTCGAGAACCACCCTATATATACATATTTACACACACATTTTACAAAACTGCTGACTTCCTTTATTTTCTTTGTTTCTCCATGCATTTAACACGTTCTCACGACGTATTTGGACAAAAATCCAACAGAATGCGCTGCTATCACCTTTGTTCTAACACGGACTATCTCCTCTACTAAAACAACACTGCCTATATCCTTCAGTTTTTGTGTTTACCGAAAACTTGTGAAACGTGTGCTCTTTGGCACATAGGCGGTGTTCTTTCTTAAACGACGATATATATATATATATATAGAGGCCTCATCCACTAGTGGATTGAATATGGCTGTGATTTATTATTATTATATATATATATATATATATATATATATATAATAAAAAATAACCACAAAGCTATATATATATATATATATATGTGTGTGTGTGTGTTGCCTGTTGAAATTCGTGTTATACGGTATATTATCCCCCTGGCTAAAAAGTTTAATTCGCACACTGGTTATCTTCATCTCTCAGGCAGTCATAAAACTTTCTATCATTTGGTCTGTTCTACCTTTTATACTGGTTCTTATTTTGTTGTTCCAGACTTCCAAGATTCTGCTTGCAGTTATCCCTTGTTCCGTAATTTCTTGCAGTGCAAATTTCGTCCTAATTACCTAGACATTTCAAAACTCCTTCTGTCGTTTTATGGTTTGTGTATGCCAACATTTTTCTCATATGCAAAGATAAAATACCCATTGGTTACCGAAATAGCTCATGCTTGGTAGTATTCGGGTCGATTCGAGGGACTTCGGGTATAAATTAAGTGATCACTTGCTCCATGCGGCTTCCGTTGAACATTTTTTTTTGTATGGCATCTTAAGATCTTTTTTTGCTCTCAATATAGTCTCAACTAGCCTACTTTCTCAAAGACATTTTTTTTAAAGTCACGGTAATTATGAACTTCATCCATAAGAAGATGAAACCAGCCTTCTCGGCTGCTTTAATGGATCTACTTATTATATACATACGATTTCCTTTTCGATACAGTAGCAGCAAGTGAGTTTCTCCAGATACGTATTTGGTAGGACTCTCGTAGTTCACATTACCTCTCCACTTGCATACCTGACTTATATCCTTCATATTCGCTTTCCTCAGTATTCTATTTGATTTAAGCGCAAACACAAAACTTTGTACAAATTTGTGCCTCGTTTCTTCTCTGGAAAGCGACATTACACTACTATAATCTAGTTCTTCCTGCGAATAGACTCTTCTCGGTCACTTTCCCTGGTCGTCTAGTACTTCCCGTGGATAGATCTTTCTCGGGTACCTTCCCTGGTTGTCTATCTCTCCATCATATGCATTTATGATCATTGGTCGATTCTGAATCTCACTATAGATTACCTTTTCAAGAAACCTTTCCAGATGTTCCTTGATCAATTCTGGTTGCATCTTCTCAACCTTATTCCTGATCTTATGCTCATTTTTCTACATAGCTTGAATACATTTTGAATACACTGTTTCTGCTCCTTCATAGCCTCAATATTGCTTTTCATTTAGTCTGAATACCAGGAAATCTGTTAAGTGCTCTATCCATAATCATGTAAAATATTTCGTTCAGTTTGATGAAGTTAGAGTATCATTCTTCACAATATTCTTTCCACTGAATTTAAGAGGAGTTCTCTGATATGATCTCTAATTCTGCCCATCTAGCTTCCGATTCTTGTCATCGAACCTTGGGTTCAAGTTACCAATATCCTTCTTTATATCAATTTACAAATCTTCCTTCATATCGTCCATATTCTGGCCACTGTGTTTCTTAAGCTCATCTTATTTCCGGTTTTATTTTACGAATTGCTCGACTAGCTGATCTAGTAAGAAATTACCATCTCCTCTAAGCTCTGTACTGCCTTGTTCTGACTAAGTCACAGTTACTTCTTGATTCAACTGCTCCATTGGTTTTGTATTTTCAGTTCTTTTTTGTTTGTTTCCTTCTTTGACGGGTGGTTCTTGTAGGGGCATTCTTACCATCCGCCCCTTCTCCAGATGCAACTTCGGGATTCACGACTTCAAAATCCTCACCTTCAATCATACAGCTCGTGCCGTACTTTTGGGGGCCCAACATGGCGTTCGTTTTCTTGGACTGCACACCAAATAGGCCATAAAATATGTGACCAAATAGAGTGGAACAACAAATACCACGTACAATATGATAATTTTTGTAAAAGTGACAATGAAACTGTGATTAGGTTTGAGAAAAGTTATAAAAAAATAATGCAATTGGAGATGAGTTAATAAAATAATCATAATAAGCTTCTAATAGTAACAGAGTACTTGCGCGTCCCAGTGTTGATGTAAAGAAGGTTAAAAAAAGTGTTTAGGATCAGAAAGAGGGCAAGTGAAAAATATTTTGTATATGAAAACTGAATTCAAAAGCGCATTGTTCAGTGACACGTACTCTGTACCATCATTCTGTAGCTTGGTCATTTCGTGGAAAAAAATCACAAAAAGTTGTTCTTCATAACATGACCATCTACGATTTTCTCGACATTGTAACACTCTGACCTAATTAATCTAGAAATATCAAACTAAACCTACACAGGGAATGGAACAAGCTTTCCAACAACTATATGTAATACTCCTACGTAGAGATGATAAATGAAGTGAAGCCCATCTGACCTGGAATATTTGAAAATGTATTTTTTTATTTATGTTCTTGCAGCTCAGAAGCACTTTACATTAACAGTTTTGCTGTTATTCCGGAGTGCCTGGCATGTCCCATCTTTGACTTTACTGCTGATGACCAGTAACTGCTGATAAAATTACTTCAGTGCCAGTATAAAATAATTTATTTTTCTGTTGGTTTGTCCGCACAGTATAAGATAAAAGAAATCCCTTTCGGTACGCCTACAGGCTGAGGTAGATCTCGAAGTTTTTTTTATTTTAAAAAAAGTAAATCTCGCCTTATATGAGAGCTATCGAGAAACTATTTCAACGATACCCCACAATACGTGTATATATATATATATATATATATATATATATATATATAAAGGTAAGCAAGAAAGTTCTGTCGCAATTTCACCCACCACCTTCGAACATCGATATGTCACCTAAGACGTACCTGGAAGATCAAAAATAGTCCTCATCAGCATCGACGACCTTCTGCCAACATTCTGGAAGGCCATGGATTCAATCGCGGTAGAAGTTGGTGGGCCGCGAAGCGAAGAAGGTATCAAGTGCATTTTGCACCTCTACTAGGGATTTGAACAGGTGAAAATCGGACTGTTCAATGTCCGGGTAGTATGGCGAATGCAATAGTGTGTCCCATCCAAGGCGTAGAATGGTGTCATCCTAGCCACGTGGGGCTTAGCATTGTTCTGTAACAGGAGGCTCATTTGCGATTCAGAAGTGCTGGCTCCAGAGTTTTAAGTTTTCCTTGAACACGGCTCAACTGCTGACAGCACACAGTTGAATTGAGACTCTGACCAGCTGGTAGCAGTTCCCGATGCACGATGCCGCGAGCAGTGAACCAAACACACAGGAGGACCTTCCTCTGGTGCAGTGCTGGTTTTGGATGTTTTGGAACCGGTTCATGGGATGCTAACCAAAGATGACAGCGCCGTGGAGCTTCGTACAGGACCCACTTCTCATCACTTGTCAACACTCTCTCCAGAAATGGATCCTTCCTCAGACGAGACAGCAAAGAAACACAGGTGTCTGCTCGCGTTGCCTTCTGGCCCGGAGACAAATCATGTGGGACCCATCGACCCAACTTGTAGTGCTTGCCAAGTTGATGGAGGTGCTGTCGAATGGTTTCTCCACTCACACTGAATTGTAGTCCCAGTTTCTCACATGTATGGCCACTGTTCGCCTCAATTGCTGCCTGAAGATCTTCATTTGGTACCTGTGTTGGTCTTCCTGCACGTGGTGCGTCTTCGAGTGTTTCGTCACCGTCCTTAAACTTGGTAAACCACCGCTGCACTGTCCGCATAGTCTCGACACCCTCACCAAAGGCCTGGCATATGTTCCGCCCCGCTGCAGCTGCGTTGGACCCCAGTTTGAACTCGTACAGCATACACGCCACCATGATGCTCTGCGGATGCCACATGTTCACTCTGTCCGTCCGCACGTTCACGGTTTAACTGAAGTGCTACAACCAGGTAGTATCTTGGCCGTACCCACACCAACAACTGACCTTCGCCTGATCTCCATTCACATTCAACTCACGATGTGAGGGCCAATTGAATACATACCTATATATATATATATATATATATATATATATATATATATATATATATATATATATATTCGCTTTGTTTCGCTGCGAGCGCTGCCGCCATACCCATGTAGGGGGTACGTCCCCAACGTCAGTGCTTTTGAGTGGATGCGCCTCCTTTATCTTAACCAAAATATCCCTGCAGCACTACACCACCATGGTGTCCATATGCACCCTCCCACGGAGGCTGCGCCCCTAAACGGGAGGTTTGCCTAATTTATTGTAACCTACTCGTGGTCAGGCACCTTCAAAGAAAATTTCGTTTCTCTACCTTCAATGATTTAGAAATTGGGTTTTTGGGACGTCCATTTTGGATCCAAGATGGCGACTTTTTCAAAATTACCTATTTTGTTTTGAACTACTAGTAACAATACACCTTTATGCCAAATTTCGTATCTCTAGCTCAAACTATATGGAAAATAGATTTATTGCTTCCGCCATTTTGGATGCAAGATGGCGGCTTTGAATTCATTAGGTAACATTTTCGTAATGAAACAGTGATGTTGTATCTTTATGCAAAATTTGATTTCAATAGCCCAAGCAGTTTAGGCTGTGTATTCTACACAACAATGGGTTAGGCGGCGATTTTTGATCCAAGATGGCGACCGATTTTGCTCATTAACGAACTTAACCGAGCTATTGAACCTAGTAATAACATATTAAAACTTTGCTCAATTATCTTCAAAATTATAGTCACTTGCGTGTTAATATATATATATATATATATATATATATATA